>JASDDO010000031.1:516983236-517238236 GCA_030015575.1 Agapanthus africanus | reverse complement strand
TACAGGTATATGCTTCCTATTCTAATGTAGTTGTTTGTAGCTTGGTATAGAAGGTATTTGTGTATACGAGAGGAGTCCGTCTTACCCCGTGGATTATGGTAACATATAGTACAAGGTCCCGCCAAAACTCATGGGACAACGACATGCGAGTTTATGTAGGTGTCTTTCAGCGACCATCTCGTGCCACGTTAATATGTTCCGTACCAATCTACCCCATTATCCCCACGTAATGTATTGTATAGATTATATTTACCTGTCTTGCCGAAACCATGGATTCAAGTTGTTCAAGTAGTCAAGTTCATAATGTAATCTTGTAGTCATGTCAAGTTATAGCTATGGTTCGGTCAAGTCAAGTCAAGTTATACAGGTTTGATATTGGTGTTTGAATTCAGGTATTCAGGTCCAAGTTCAAGTATACATGTTAGACTTTGGATTCATGTTTGAATTGGACTCTGATTTGAGTTTGGATTCAGGTTTAGATTTAGACTCAGACTTGAGTCAGACATTTGTAACTGATTTAGATCCTGTATTAGCTTTAGGAGTTATCGGTAACTACTGCATATGGACGGCAGGATTTGTGTCTTTTTTCAAGACAATTACCATTGATAACTCGGTAAAGTTTTGTTTTTTTACCTTAAATAGGTAAGCAATCACTTTCTCCGTCTTCCTTGGGCTCAAGAGAATTGATCCCACTTAAACCTATATTTACTAAAGTCCTTAACTGTTGTTTTATATAACTCGAAGGGGTTTTATGAAAATATTTTTAATATAATTAAAAATAAATTTCAAAAATTTATTTATATTATTTAAGGTTTTCATAGATATGAATTTTAAGGATTTGAGATATTTTAGTGGTAATAGCTTAGCTTGGAAGTTCATGGTAGTTTATTGTAAAACTTGTCTTTTGTTGGTATCTGGTATTTTGATAAAACTTGTAATTCTTTCTCTTTAAAAAAATGTAAGTTTATTATATTTTGAAAATATTTGGATTTGTAATATTTACATAATTATTAAAAATTAAATTTTTATTTAAGTAGAAAACTACGTTTTTCTTAAAAAACCGTTTTAAAAACCTTTCGAGACCGAATACTCCGTGAGGAGGTTTGCATCTCGCTCTACTAGCCCAAGGATGTACGATAATCCGCACCATCTAATAGCGGGTCCCCTAAAAAGGGTTGTAGAGGTATATTTGCAAAGGAATTTAAAATACAATTTAAAAGAAATCCGGTTTTTATAGTAAATGGTATTTTAATGTAATATTGTACTTGTAAAAAAATTCCAACAAAGATGTATCGTGCTATGGAATCATGTGTGTATATGAGAGTTAGGTCATTACCTCATGAATTTTCCTAAAGGTATGTTTAAGCAAAACAATAAAAGATAATATATACAAAGTTCATGGTATTTTAATGTAAAAGTTAAGTTAAAGTAATTTTGCATGATACTTTTGATTAAAAGTTTGTTCTAAGCATTGGTTTTATGATAACAAGCATTGGGTAAGAATGTGGATGAACAATGTTTAAGAAAAAGTGGAATTTCTAGAGTTTAAAAGAAGATGTCGGTATTAACTCCACTTACCGACATATGTTTTGAAATGAGATTTTCAAGGAAGAAGAAAAGGGATTGAGAGGTACTTACAAATTAGTTAGCCTATGAAAAGTTAGAAAAGGGAGGTGTGAACTTCGTGGCGTCGTGGGATCGTCTGAAAAGTTTCGATTCTTCGCCGGAAGTTGATCGCTTGCTAACTCCTCTTCTACTCCACTTGTACTTAGAAAATTTTGAGAGTTTTGTCTAGGGATTTCAGAATGATGAAGGGCTAGAGCATGGGATAGTATTTATAGTATGTAATTAGGGTTTTGGAATTAAAATGCATTAAAATGATGATAAATGGGAAATTGAAGGGTCTCTGTTTGATTGCAGGGCAATCAAGTGCAGAGGAGTTAGGGGTAGGGGAAGGGTTTTGTGTGCAAAGCCCGGGGCACTTTAGCCATGATTCAACCATCGGTACCGGCCCATAGGAGGTTTTCGCCGGCCGATTGAGGGAGTGGGGTCGTTGTATTCTTACTACGTGTTCTAGTCAGTCTTTAAAATCCTTGTGCCCATGGTTGATTTTTCCGTCTTTTCATTTTTGTGTGCATTGCACGTGTAAACTTTTGGGCTTCCAAAAAGATTTAAAAATAAATCAGAAAAAAATTAATGTGTCTGATGCGATTCGAACATAGGGGCTACGTCACAGCAGTGCAAGGCTTTACCAGTGAGCTACAAGTTGTTTCTTACTGTTCTTAAACAAAATTTACTTATAACTTGTACTCGGGCTTGTAAACTCCTTTATGTACATTAAACTGAAAAAATTTTGTACAGTAAATTCAGAGTCGTTACAATATCATAGCGCGGTATAATCCGACTGGTTGCTATATGTATAATCAGACGAGTTTATGAACATGATATTCGCGTTGATGTTCTGTATTGCACTGATGTTATGGATGGATTGTAAATATTTTGAAAATTGTGTTGTAAACATTTACCTTTATCAGTTGAGGATAAGGTAAGGTGCATTGAATAACGATGTAAGAAATTCTTAACCAAAATACAAGTTTCATTTTACAAACACAAAATTTGAGTTGGTATACTTTCGGGACTTATACATGGAAATGTATGTTGTCCAGTGTCGTTCAGGACAAGGGGTTGGTACTCTTACTTCATTCAGGTTTACCTATGAGTTCTCTGGTTTTAGACACGCATTCGTAATAATGCAAGGTCCATAGATTTTGAGAATTTTGTAGGTATAAGAATAAAGTAGAGAACCATACGTTGAAAGTATTGAGATTCTTCGAAGTGATCGAAAATGTAGATACTTATGCTAGGTATTCCATCATAGCAATATCGAAAACTTGATTCTCTTACAGGTTACTCATCCGTGGACGCGCTTCATGATGAGTAATGCTGTATTGGCCTTTTTCCATTAGGTGATATGCACTGGAAACAGTTGCATGACTTTTGAATTTGGTTCCATCTAAATTAGTGTCTTGATTCTATATGGACATAGAATGGTTACATATATTGTGGTTGTTAAGATATAGAATTATCTGGTTTATGTTTAAAAGAAGAATCCAGACAAACTCGAGGCACGTTCGGTAATGATGGTTTGTGGATTATCCTAAGCATTCGCTAGGATTTTGTTTCTACCATTTTCAAGATCAATAGTTACATTGTTCTTGACTCGCCACCATTTTATAAAGGGATCTTTTTGCAAAAGAAACTAGTAGGAGTATGGTAGAATTAGAAGTGATTCCAGAACCACAAACAATTACCGAAAATTTAGTAGAACCTATGGATTCAATCGGACTTAACAAACCGTTAGCCACTTCGCAGATTTTTAGTAGGTATTCTCAGACACCCGAGAGATGCTTCGGTTTTCTCGCGGACAGTGACAGGGAGATCAACATCATGGTGATGATGGTCCTACTAGTTGTCAACAGGTCACAGGAAGTGGTAACTTCCAGGTAACCAGATAATTCATATCCAAGATAAACTCTACGCATTTAAGCAAATTATGGATTTTGGATTTTACTGGGTGCTCCCGAAGGGGTAAAATCCATTAGGAGCAAGTAGATCTTTCGAGATCTGTGTAGGTGGAAAGGTACCAACCTAATAAGGCTGGATTTTTTGTAAAGAGTTTTCATCAAATACCTGTTGTGGATTGTGATGAGACTTTTACTTCACTGTCTATACTGAAGTCCATATGGATATGACTTGGCACTGCTATTCCCCTTAATTATTATCAGCAGGTCATAAGAAGTGGCAACTTCTAGATGATCAGATATTTCATACCCAAGATGGACTCCACGCACTTATCGGGTTGTGTAGGACTCTAAATCCGTGGCCACGGTGGATGAGATTTACTGATAGTTGATCGGTAGTATCTCTGTTGGTAATGAGCTTGACTTAAACACGACTTATCGGGTTAGTAGGGGTCTAACGTTATCCATCCCCTAAACCCGATATGCGATACTCTTTGACGAAGAGACCGGACTGTACGGAGATTATCACATTCAGGCTTAGTAGGGTAAGGACGCACTTGATTGTTGACCCCCCTTTCGACAAGTACCTGGGTAGCCGTTACGTACAGCTAGTGTCGTTGATGTGCTTGTGGTTAAACCCACTTGTAGGGTGTTTTTCGTCACCCCATTGAGATGGAAAATACGCGTCGCTTGTCGGGCGTATACAAATTCCCCCTACCTAGGGTAGGGTAGGGTTTATTGATTGTGGGGATCCAAATCTCTGGCAGCCACGGACTAAGCTGCCGTTAATTATCCCCCGTCTTTAAAAAGATGGAATCGCCGATTGACGGGTCAAACTAGTCATGCGAACTGAATATGCAGTGTGCGTATGTGTGTGTCTTGAGGGGTTTTGGGTATATCGGGGGCCTCATAAAGTTTACGGTGGTCCCACTATCCGGATAGCAGGCTGGGGGTCAAGGGGGATTGTTTCCCCCAATCAGAGCAAAGCTCTGTTTGAATTTCAAAAATTCAAAAATTGAAGCAACGCTTCAGATTCCTTGTGCTGCGCGTAACGCGCCACGTGTCAAAAGTAGACACGCCAGCGCTGCGCCCAAGACAGCGCACCCAATCAGAGCAAGGCTCTGTTTTAAAATAAAAATAAAGGAGGCAACGCTTCAGATGACTTGCGCTCTGCGCTGCGCGACACGTGTCAGCGCAGTTGCGCTAGTGCAGTTGCGCTCTGCGCTGCGCGACATGTGTCAAGCGCAGGTGCGCTTGCGCCAACTGTGCCAGCAATAAATCAGAATTAAAATTCTAGAAAGATCTTTCTAATCTTGTTAAAATAAGAAGATTATCTTCTGTAAAACAGAGGCCCTAGGATCAAAAATCCAACGGTGGGGAAATATCCCCAGATCAATCAAAGAAAGATCTCTGTAACCAACCTAACAAACTCATTGGCCCTATATAAAGGCCCCTAGACTCCAAGTCTAAAGGACAGAGAGAGAGATACAGAGAGCTCTTCTAATAAACTTTGAGAAGAATTCAAAGAGAAAGAAAAAAGGTAAACTTTTGAATAAAAGAAGAATTTCTTCTAAAAAGATCAATGATCTAAGAACAAGATCAAGATCTTGGATAAAAAAAGAGAAAAAAAATCAAAAAAAGATCTAATTTAAAAAAGATAAAACAGAAGTAATTTACTTCATTGATTAGATCTTTTGATCTATATAAAGGCATTGCCTTTTGATGAACCATCGGTTCTTGAATCTTGAGGTAGAACCTCTAAAAAGATTCTTTTCTTTGATCTAAATTAGATCAAGATGCGCTCTGCGCTACTGTACAGTGCCCTGCACTCCTAATTTGCGCTGTTGCGTTCTTGGATTAGTGCAAGTCATCAGAGCGCGCCACATGTCAGCAGCGCACTGCGCTAACAGACTTGCGCTCAGCAGAGCACGCCATGTGTCAGCAGCGCACTGGCGCAGCGCACTGCACTAACAGACTTGCGCTCACCAGAGTGTGACACGTGTCACCTCCACATCAGTTTGCGCCTTGCGCTCCTCAATCGGCGCAAAGCGCCTGACAGGCCACGTGGCGCGCTGTCAGACTATTGAATGCTCTGCATTATTAAAGAAAAGGGCCAGAGCCCAATTAAAAAGGCCTAACAGGCCAAAATAAATGCTATGCATTTAATTAAAAAGCCCAATGCTGTGCATTATTTTAAAAAGGGGGCAGAGCCCAGGCAAAGGCCTTAACAGGCCAATCATGAACAAAATGTTAAACATTTTCAAATGGACTTAACCCAATTCTGACCGTAAGTCCTCAAATTAAATTGAACTGAGCACGACTGCTCTTTCAAATCAATTTACACTCGGTTCAAGGGTACATCTCTGAACTCCTCTGATATTCGTCGTTGTAATCCCTCAACGTCGTCAGAGAGGTGACGGGTCTCGACAACTATACATTGATACAGACTGTGGGGTCCTTAAACTCGTGGACTAATGCATCCTTAAACCAATATTCATCCTCAAAATAGGAATGCTCGACCGCAATGTCCATAAACTAAACATTAGAGCCCAAATGCTCTTCTGTTGGATCTAAACGATCCCGTTAAGTTGATTTTAGTCTGAAATGAGACTAATGTATCCTTAACAAACGTTTAAGTTGATCTTAGTCTCAAATGAGACTAACGTATCCTTAAACCCAACCCCAAACCCAAATCTAAGAAAATACGGATTTGGACTAATCAATGTCCTATGGACGACGATATAAATTAGTCTCCGTATACAATCCATGGGCAACCACAAACAAAACAAACACCCACGACACGAAGTGACCAGCTGGAGAAGGAGAAAGTTGTTACCGCGATGCAGTAGCGTAATTAACTGCAGGGGCTTGCGCCTGCAGGGAAGAGCGTCCCCATAATCAAAAACCCCTCGAACGAGGGGGAATCTGACGAAGTCTGCTACATCGGCCGCATCCGTCCAAACCTCTGATACACGGTGCCATAAATCATCTTGGCATCTTCGGAGAGGTGGATGGATAAAACCAAATAGCATCTGCCCCGAATCTCAGTGCCAAGACGTCTAAGTCTTGAGCGTCGTCTTTCGGCGGGGAGCAGATTCTGGCACGCCCGGTGGGACCTTTTCCTCTTTCCACTCCACACTTCATGCGTCGTATTCGCGAACGAATCGCGGTTTGTTAATGGTTGCCCTCGGGTTTCAAGTTACTAAGATTTGGTCTCTTGCTTGGCGCAGAAATCAAACAGCAATGTCGTTCAACTGCTCGAACTGTTCCAACTGCAAGTGCAACCGACGCTCTGCCTCACCTGGAGGTGTAGCCTATGGACCGCAGGCGGCATCACTATTCACGATGCCGGTGGAACAAATTACCCACGCTACTACCGGTCTGTTTTTCGGGACCATGCTCCCGCCAGCGAGCTTCACCATCCATGTACCCGTATCGGAAGCTTCAAAGAAGTCGGTCTTCGATCGACTTGCTACTCCCACGGCCCCTCTCAACGGGTCGTCCAATTCCTTAGTCTTCACCAGGCTGAACTCGGGCTCCAAAGGGCCTACCAAGAAGCCCATAATACCTGAAGTGGCCATCCCAAAGAAGATAGCTACTCCTGAAGTCATCAAGGCGGCTTCTCCTCCCAGAGGGTCGGTCTTTACGAGACCGACTGCTCCCGTTCCCGCTCCCTCTCAGAAATCTGTGTTTGACCAGTTGGACACGGCTTCTCAACGGACGTCAGTCTTCAAGAGGATGACACCGGCAACAACCCCTCACCTGAATAGGGGGCAAGATAAAGCCGTCGCTGAACTAATCCCAACAACCCGTCACGCCCGACGTCGCCACTGGCGCCGGATAAGGAAGGCTGGAGGCAACTCCCCTTCTGGGCTAACTCCGCCATCTCTAACGGTGGAAATTGATGCTGCTGTTCCAACCGGAAATAGGTTTGAGCTACTGAACAGGGTACGCAGGAATTCGTCAACTGCTGTGCTAAAAAAGTCTCCTCCACCGGTAGAGACCGTCGTAGAAACAAAGTCGGAGCAGTCTCCTCAACGGCTGTCTTCCAAAGTCTACAAGGCTTGGCGACGAGTCCGAGAATCGGTGATTGATCCGAACTTCTCCCATCAGCATAAGAAGTCGAAAGCCCGACAGGAAGACAACCGCCCTGTTAAGCAACGAAAGACGACGGCCACCTGGGTGCCCACAGCAACGGCCCCCTCAACTTCGATGGCCTACAAGAGAAGAAGGCCAGAGAAAATCCCCACGCCCGCGGCAAATGTCAAAGGCAGTGAACCCAAACGCCCTAAGTATGGGGGCATGGTGGTACACACCGTCTACATGGCGTCCGGGAAAGAGGACAGCCGTATATCCACAGGTCTTAGACTGCTTACGCGATCAATGACTAAAGCTCAAGAGCAGCAGCAGAAGCTCCAAGAAATGATGACTGCGATGGCCGTGCTCAACGGGCCAAAAAAAAGCCCAGAAGCATCCTCGGATCAACGCTAGGAGCAAGAAACCGATGCCGAATTCCTTCGGAGAATACTGGAAAAGAAGGATAAAGAGGCTGTGGAACAAGCAGCCAATATAAAACGAATGGCCCTTCTGTTCCAGGACATGGTGGGTATGATGATCCAGGGATCCTCCTGCTGAAGATCCTCCGATTGTCCTTGAAGATGACATAGGAGAAACGTCAAATCCACCTCTGGCTCTTTCAACAGCCAAGGAGGAGACAATTTCCAAAGCTGCCCTGGATGAATATATAGCTCAGCAGATACGAGTTTACCAGGCAACTGAGGCAGCCGGTCAAGTTGTCAAAACGGGGCGACCATATTCGAGCTGGTATGATCAGATCAAATACCAGCCGGGCTACACGATCCCGAAGTTCCATGTCTACAAGGGGACAGGCAATCCCCATCAACAAGTTGCTCAGTTCAGGGCTCTTTGTGGCAACACCGGCGGCGATGATAAGCTCCTGCTTCGCCTATTCGTCGGCAGCTTGTTGGAGACGGCGTTTGAATGGTACTCCGAGCTTCCGAACGACTCCTTCAAAACTTTCGCTGAAATGGAGTTGTTGTTTACCCAGCGTTTCGCAAGCGCCAGCGAGCGTACTCCAATAACAGCTTTGATCAATGCAAGAGTAAAGCCGGGCGAAACTTGGGTTCAATATGCAATCCGATGGCGGAACTTATGGTCAAAATGCGAACAACGCATTGAAGAAGCGCCAGCAGTGGGCATGTTCGTGGGCACCCTAGACCCTCATGCAACTATTTCACAGTTCATGATGTTCTTTAAACCGACCACGTTCCAGGCTTTGATCGACAAGCTAGCCTAGATGGACCAGATGGGCCATAGACCGTCTCCTCCAAAGCCGGACTCTCGAAATGAGAAGGGGAAAGGAAAAGCGATCGTCGTCGCCAATGCTCAACAACAGCCGAGCAAATTGAAGCCGGTTGTCCGTCAAAACAACATGCGTCCATGCATATCCCTCGAGGAGAGGCTAGGATGTCCTTACTCATTTCCTCAAGATAAAACGAGAAGACTGTTCGAGCTGGCAGTGCGCAACGGACTTATCAATCTACCGGATTCAAAACGTCCGTTGCAGCCAAGCGACGTCAATAATCTCAATTACTGCCCTACCATTGAGTATCGGGTCATCCGATCGAAGATTGCTACGTCTTCAAAAACTGGATTGAAGACCAATACCAACAAGGCAAGTTCGCGTTGTCCGAAAAATGGAAGGTGAACCCGCCACAACCTCATACCCCTGAAAAGGTGAATATGCCGGGGGCAACGTGCTCCCTTGTTGAAGAAGCTCCGTGGGAGGTTGTGCTATTATCCAAAACCAAAAGGATGTTGAATGATCTCAAGACATGCCCGGCGATCAGGTGGAAGAACCCGCTAGAACCCCAGATCATCGAAGGGATGCTGAAGCCGCGTCCAACTCCAAAGATCGGTGGTGATGGCCCAAGTACTTGTACCCAGCCGTCGAAATCTTCAAAGAAGAAGAAGAAAAGATCCAAAAAGCCCGTGAAACCTGGCGACAAGAGCATAGACTTACAGAAACAGATTGGCGCGCTGGAGGAATATAATCAGAAGGCACGGACTCTCATTACGCTCCAAGAGTTCCTCAGCCACGTCTTTCAGGAGGAAGATGATGGAGAAAGCTCGTCAGATGAATCTGAGGGTTGCGTGGCGAGTTGTCATATGATCTCCCACTCGTTTACTGACGATGAGAAACTCCTTGCACTGAGAAGTGGGGGGCAGATCCTAAACTGGAACTTCTGGGGCCATCAGATGAAATAATTGATGCATTCCTCAATGAAGCTCTTTTGAAAAGTAAAGCTGATCCGGAACGCGAGACAGTCATATTTGAAAGGGCCAAGCACCGGCGACTAGACGAAAGAGTCGAGATAACCCCGTCAAATCAAAAGACATCCATTGCGGATAAAAAAAAATTAAAGACGAGGAAAAGGTTGGCTAAAGCCATATCAATGGGGATGAAGCTACCACCCTCTGAAGGAAACATTGCCGGCAAAGCAGAAATGCACCCTTCCTATTGCTTGTATCATAGGAAGGTTTCGCACCCCACCGAAGAGTGCAAAGCTTTCAATAGATGGTGGCAGGGGTATATTGTTCACCGGCAACATTTTAAGCGGGAGAGCGCAAAACTCGTTGGGAGCGGAAAAGTACGACCGAGGAGCTTATAAGAACTACCAGCGATTTTCGCATGGTTAACGCCGGGGAAGTGCAAATTCTCACATTCGGGAGCGACTCTGACGAGGAAATGGCTCTTAGCCCTCTCTTTAAAGAGTCCACCTCGGGAAAAGAGGAAGAGCCGAAGGCCTGCGAAAATATCTGGATGCGTAATCGTACGCTACCCGAAAAGAATCTTGGACCCTCAAATAAAAAAGATAACGGAAAAGAAAAGGTCTCTGAGGATATCGCCCTAGATGACCAAGTCATGGAAGAGCTAACCGCCAAGGACCCGCCAAAGAAAAATAAGGTGGAATAACGTTCTGGCACACTTGAGGAAGTTACCCTCGCAGCTCAGTATTCTCGATGCCCTCTTACTATCAAAAGAAGCAAAAGATTCATTGATCAAAGCGCTACAGGAGCCGGAGCAATTCCAAGCTTTTCTCGCCGAAGAAAAGATGAAGGACGAGCTGGAAGAAGTGCACACAGCTGATGTCACTTTCGGTGATGAAGACCTCCTCCTTGGGACGTGCGAACACAATCGTCCCCTCTATGTCTCAGGGTACTGCCACGATATAAAGATAGGCAAAATCTTGGTTGACAATGGGTCTTCCGTCAATCTCCTCAATGTACGAGTATTGAAGGAAATCTGCATGAGCGTCCAGCACCTCGCTTGGGATAAGATCACCATCTCCGGGTTTGACTCTCAATCATCACGGACTCTTGGGTCTGTGATACTGACGTTACGCTTAGGGCTACTCGTCACGGACATTAAATTCCACGTCATAGACGCCAAGACATGCTATAATGCTTTGCTCGTTCGACCCTGGTTACGCGAGTACAACATCATCCCTTCTACACAGCATCAGTGTATGAAATATTTTAAGGATGGTCTCGAGTATACCGTAACAGGAGAGTTGAACCCATTCTCCGTAAACGAGGTCCGTAAGTACGAAGATGCAAAATACTTCTTGCCAGATTTCGAAGACACGGAGAGATGTCACAAGCTGGAGAACAAAGCTATCACCACCATCCCTATCTTCGGGAGTGATACTGAGGAAGAGGAAGAGATGGTTTATTCGGGTCCACCCCAACACAACAAGCCGGGACCGTCCGCTCCCATGTTGATCTTTGGCAGCGATTCGGAAGATGAAGTCCACGCTATATTCTCTGCTCGGCCTTCAATACAAACTTTCGCTGATGAAGAGCAAAGGCTGCACGTCGCCATGGTTCCACTTAAACATCATAAAGAACTTGACGCGCTTGATACCTACAGTGTGGAAGAGCTGCAGACGTTCTATGTCCCTCCCAGGCGAGAAGGTGAAAAGGCGATCCTATTCTACCGCTCCGGGGAAACCAAAGTGGAAAAAGAAACTTGGCACGACGCGGATTCTACACTTGACAGGCTCCAGCCCATCCATCTGCCTAGATATTATACAGAAGGCTTGAAAAGGCTGTTGAAGCGCCAAGGGATACCCTTCAAACAGACCACTCGAAATGCTAAGTTCTATGACAGGATCTGGAACGTTCCCGGAACTCAGCGCAAGTTGCCCAATGGGAGAATGGAAGCGATCGGGCTTGGATATGTTTGGTCCAAGAAACGGGAGCTACTCCGCGACTGCTATGTCATACATGACTTTGATGAAGAAGGAGATGCTCAATGGGAGAGTGCTAATCCTGAACCAGAAAAAGTCCCCGACGTAAAAATGCCCAGTTCGTCGTTCGAAGAACAAATGGACAAGCTTATAATGGAAGCTGGTCAAAAAGTTCGAGATGACCACAACCGCGAAATGGCCATCTACGAGAAAGCCAGGATGCAACGCCTCTTTCAACAGGTTGTGAAAGACGAAAATTCCGCTCCCTGTCAACCTGTTGTAAAAAAGGCCCGACGCAGAGGCAGAAACAAGTCAAAAAGCGGAAAAGACATTCAACAAAGACAAAGAGGGACTAAGAAGCCACGCAGTCGGGAATCGAGCGGTCCGGATTTGTCCCTTATGAAGAAGATGAGTCGGGCATACTCTTTTCCTCAAGACAAGACAAAGAAGATACTTGACCTAGCTATAAAGCACCAAATGCTTACACTTCCGGAGTCCAAGCACCCCGAACAAGCAGGCGAAGTCTCACACCCGAACTATTGCTCTTATCATAGGGTAATAGGACACCCTCTCGAAGATTGCTTCATCTTCAAGAATTGGGTCGAAGATCAGTATCAGCTCGGCAAGTTTTCTCTATCTGACAGCTGGAGGGTGACGCCGCCACAGAAGCATGAACCCAAAGCCACGAGAATAGAACCAGATCCACATTGGTCTTGGAAGCGAGCTCGTGCTTGTCATATGATAACGATATCAAAAGAAGAGCCCGAGAATATAGATGACCTTCCTTGGTGCTTCGAAAACAGCAATGACGAGGTGATCTCAGAATTCCCACCAGCGCCAAAAGAGCTGGAAGATAGGATACACACCACGGCGGATAACCTCAAGAAAATTGAGTTGGGGACGGCAAACGACCCATGACCGACATTCGTTAGTGAGCTGTTGTCTGAAGGAAGGGCGGCTTCATTAAAAGACGTGCTTATGCAGTATAAAGATTGCTTCGCATGGAACTATTCCGAAATTCCAGGACTAGATCCATAAATTGCTGTGCATAAATTGGCGATATCCCCGGACGTTAAACCAATCAAACAAGCACCGAGAAGAATGCGGCTCGAGCTTGAGATGAGCATTAACGCCGAAGTTAAGAAGCTGATCGACTCTGGGTTTATCCAGGAAGTTCAGTATCCCGATTGGATCGCCAACATCGTTCCGGTGATGAAGAAAAATGGGACTGTACGCATATGTGTAGACTTTCGGGATCTCAATAAAGCCTGCCCGAAGGATGATTTCCCAGTACCGGTCACCGAGCTGATGATAGATAACACGTCCACTTACGAGGTTTTCTCTTTCATGGACGGCTCATTAGGATATAATCAGATAATGATGCACCCTGAAGACCAGAAGCACACAGCTTTCCGGACTCCACTGGGTATATTCTGCTACAAAGTGATGCCCTTCGGTCTAAAGAATGCCGGTGCCACCTATCAGAGGGCCATGACGAAGATCTTCGATGACCTTATACATGAAATCTTCGAATGCTATATCGACGACCTCGTGGTGAAAAGCAAATCGTACGAGGAACGTCTCGAGCATCTGAAGATCGTGTTTCAACGTCTTCGGCAATACAACTTGAAGATGAACCCTCTCAAATGCGCGTTCGGAGTTTCCTCGGGCAAATTCCTAGGATTCATCGTCCGACACCGAGGTATCGAGATAGATCCGTCAAAGATCAAGGCGATCATGGAAATGCCTCCGCCAAGGACTCTCAAGCAATTGCGGTCTCTCCAAGGGAAGCTCGCGTACATCCGGCGATTTATAGCCAATCTTTCAGGCAAGTGCCGCCCTTACAGTCATCTGATGAAGAAGGGAACCCCTTTCGTTTCGGATCACAAATGCCAGAGCGCACTAGACGAAATCAAACAATACCTACAGAATCCGCCAGTGTTAGCCGCTCCGGTCAAGGGAAAGCCTCTCATTCTTTATACAACCGCCCTCGAAGGTTCCTTAGGCGCATTATGGGCACAAGAGAATAACCAAGGGAAAGAAAGAGCTCTTTATTACTTAAGTCGAGTTCTCCTGGGGGCAGAAAGTAACTACTCCCCCATCGAAAAACACTGCCTGGCGTTGATCTTCGCGATAACAAAGCTCATGCACTATGTGTTGGCGCATGAAGTCCGTCTCATTTCGAAGGTGGACCCCCTTAAATATTTAATGTCGAAGGCCATATTGACAGGGAGACTCGCTAAATGGGCCTTGCTCTTAATGGAGTTTTCGATAACCTATCAGCCTCTTAAGGCAATGAAAGGCCAGGCCATCGCCAACTTCCTTGTTGAGCATCCGATACCGGCCGATTCCCTTCTGAATTGCGAGCTAACAGACGAACACGCGTTTGATGCGATCGACGGTAGTGATACCCGATGGGAACTTTATTTTGATGGAGCGTCTTCCGTGAAGAAGCGCAAACAAAGCACCCCTATAATCAAATCGGGGGTAGGCCTCATCTTCGTAACTCCATAAGGAGGGATAATGCGCTTTGCTTTCTCTTTAACAGAGCCGAGGACGAACAATGAAGCCGAATACGAAGCTTTGATAGCAGGCCTTGAGATCACCATCAACATGGAAATTGAAAGCCTCCTCATATACAGAGATTCTCAACTGGTCGTCAGTCAAGTAAATGGTGACTACCAAACATGCAAACCCGAACTGGTGAAATATGGCGAGAGAGTACAACAATTGCTGAATCAAATCCCCTCCTACATGCTAGAAAGAATACCGCGTGCGGAAAATAGCAAAGCAGATGCACTAGCTAAGCTCGCTAAAGAACTGGCCGACGAGAACCTCGATGACGTAAGAATCGTGGTACAAAGCCGTCGGGTGCTTGCCCCAGCAGAAATATCTCTGGAATCATCCGAAGGAAAAGGAGTGACTGAGCAAATGGCTATGCAAATAAAAGACTAAAAATCAAGCGGATGGGTTATTATTGGTCCACGATGATCCAAGATTGCCTCGAGTATGCGAAGCAATGCCACTCGTGCCAGATCCATGGGGACTTTATCCATCAGCATCCAAATCCACTCCATCCAACGGTGGCTAGCTGGCCGTTCGAAATGTGGGGGACTGACGTAATCGGCCCCATCGAACCAGCATCGTCCAGGGGATATCGATTCATTTTGGCGACGACTGACTACTTCTCCAAATGAGTAGAAGCAGTACCGCTGAAGGAAGTGAAGACGGAGAATATCCTCCATTTCTTCAAGACGCACGTCATTTATCGGTTCGGAACTCCGAGACGGATCATCTCCGATAACGGGCCAGCCTACAGAAGCCATAAAATCAGCCGCTTCGCGCAACAACACAACATAGAATGGAGATACTCCTCAGTTTATAATCCCAGAGCTAACGGTCTAGCTGAGGCTTTTAACAAGATCTTGACGAAGATCGTGAAGAAGACGGTGTCCCGAAATAAAAGGGACTGGCACGAGAGACTGCAAGAAGCACTCTGGGCGTATCGAACTACGTTCAAGACGGCCACGAACACAACGCCGTACGCGTTGGTATTCGGTATAGAAGCAGTACTCCCCCTCGAAATAGAATTACCCTCTCTACGAGTGGCAGTCCACTACGAGCTGACCGACGAAGAAAATACTCACCTTCGGCTTGAGGAGCTTGATGCCCTTGATGAAACCCGGCTCATAGCGCAACAAAATCTGGAGGCTTATAAAGCAAAGATGATGCGCTCATATGAAAGATTGACCAGGCCAAGGACATTCCGCCAAGGCGAACTCGTGCTAGTGGTCAAAAGACCTATGATCCCCAATCGTGCCAAGCGGGAAAAATTCGAGCCGAACTATGAAGGCCCGTACATCATAGACAAGGTCTACCAGGATGGAGCCTATCTACTCATGGATATGCACGGTGAAAGAATTTTCCGGCCAATAAATGGCCGCTTCCTGAAGAAATATTACGCTTGACGAGTCACGGCCTAGGTCAATGATAGATGACGACGACTATGTCCGCTCGCTATCTTCTTAAGCCCAAACTCTATAAGTAGTAGCCGGCCTTCTTCAACAATGGACCGAAACGTCCTTAAACTAATGACAGACCACTACATCCTAAAACTAGATATTGACCGAGATGTCGATAAACAACGGTGGATTTCAACATCCCAAAGTCGATATATAAAAAATAAATAAATAAATAAATAAAAACGGTATGCCCATGAGCAAAAAAGGCGTGGATGAAAACCCGAATGGACTCCGTGGGTAAAAACAACAGGGCTACCGGCGAGTGTTTGTGAAAACCCGAAAGGGCGCAACCTTGTTTAATAAAAAAAAAGAGAACAAGAAAAGAAGAATAAAAAGAAAGAAAACGGTATGTCCATAAGCAAAATGGGCACGGATGAAAACCCGAAAGAGCTCCGTGAGTAAAAACAGCAGGGCTACCGGCGAGTGTTTGTGAAAACCCGAAAGGGCGCAACCTCGTTAAAAGACACTTACAGGGTCCTCTCGACCTTGTAGGGAGAAACCACCCGCGTGGGATCCTTATGACTCACAAGGGAGCAAGACACTTAGGGATCCTCACGATTCCTAAGGAGAAATTACACTTGCGAGATTCTCACGACTCGTAAGGAGAACTCTCTTATGGGACCCTCACAGCTCATAAGATTTGAAAGTCTTAAGTTACAGAGACCTGAACCTGTTCTTAAGCAACCCCCACAACCTTCGATATTGCCCTACAAGTGGTTCAATACTGACCCTTGTATACAATCCACGGGCGCGAATAAACATTTCCCTAACCAAGTCCCATCCGTGACTAGGGATATGTCCATACGGTGAACAACCCTTGTAAGCCCTCTCGACTTATAAGGAGAAAACCCTTTTGTAAGATCCTTACGACTTACAGGGGAACACACACCTAGGAATCCTCACGATTCCTAAGGAGAAAACACACCTACGAGATCCTCACGACTAGTAGGGAGAAATACTTTTGTGAGACCTTTACGGCTCATGAAGTCAAAAGCCTTAGTCGACAGGACCCTAACCCTATTTACTAAGCTACCTTTGTTCAACATCGACAGAGGCAAATGATGATTCTCTCCTGGAGACATCCCAGTTGTAGCGGTGCTGATGCCGAAATCGGTGTCTAATCTCAAGCTTGCGGCGAAAAGACAACAAGCCACACATGCATGCAAAATAGCCGAAATGATGGGGCGACTTGCAACAAAATCAGCAAGTAAAAATGTATGCATGCAAAATAGTCGAAATGATTGGGCAACTCGCAATAAAATGCAGCGAGTAAAAGAAAAAAAAAACAGCCGAAATGATTGGGCAGCTCGCAATAAAAAGCAGCGAGTAAAAAGAAAAATAGCCGAAATGATTGGGCATCGCGAAAAATAGCCGAAATGATTGGGCAATCGCGACCTTCGCGATATAAAAGCTGAAATGATAGAGCATCGCGGAAATAAAATAATAATATAAAAAAATGAATGAAATTTTTGCCCTATAGGTGAGATCACATCGATCCCTGTATACAATCCAGGGGCACAAACAAAGAGGGAACCATATCTTCCCAACAGGCTCCACCAGAAAGCGAAGCCAAATCTCGATGGTTCATAAACAACCTATAGACAACCTCGACATTTGTCGCAATATTGCAGACATAATGTCAACAGACGAAGCAAAAAGAGATCCCTAGCTTCAGGGTCTCGACGTCGATATCGACAACTTAGAGATCACCAACGGCGTTTCTACTCACTCCGACCGGATGTAGACATGACGTCAACAACCGATCTCAGAGTCGCAACGAAACTGAGCCACGGCATAGTCCCTGGTTCCAAATCTTAACGGCAATATCTACAGCCTAAGAATCAGCAACGGCGTTCCTTCACAATCCAGCAGGATGTAGATGCAACGTCAATGAAAGACCTCACGGTCAAAACAAGGCGGAGTGACGGCAAAATCTCAACTCCATCTCAGCATTCGTCTCGTTATAGCAGACGCAATGTGAACAACGGCGTTCCTTCGTAATCCAGCAGGATGCAGATGCAACGTCAACGAAAGACCTCACGGTCAAAACAAAGCAGAGTGACGGCAAAATCCCAACTCCACCTCAGCATTCATCTCGTTACAGCAGACGCAATGTCAACAACGGCGTTCCTATACAGTCCAGCAGGATGTAGATGCAACGTCAACGAAAGACCTCACGGTCAAAACAAGGCGGAGTGATGGCAAAATCTCAACTCCATCTCAGCATTCGTCTCGTTACAGCAGACGCAATGTGAACAACGGCATTCTTTCGTAATCCAGCAGGATGCAGATGCAACGTCAACGAAAGACCTCACGGTCAAAATAAAGCGGAGCGACGGCAAAATCCCAACTCCACCTCAGCATTCGTCTCGTTACAGCAGACGCAATGTCAACAACGGCGTTCCTTCACAGTCCAGCAGGATGTAAATGCAATGTCAACAAAAGACCCCATGGTCAGCAAAGCGGAGTGACGGCAAAATCCTAGTCCCACCTCAGCATTCGTCTAGATACAGCAGACGCAACACCAAAAGCAAATGAGGCAAAGGGTAAATTCCTAGCTTCAGGGTCTTGACGGCAACTCATATAAAGCCTGAAAGACAATCGGAGATCATCTCGCACCAGCGCGGAGTGGTCACCACCTCGACGATCTTCTCGATACAGCAGATGAGATGTCACCCCAGCGTTCTTCCCCCAGCAGGATTCGGACGCGCCAAAGAAAATGAAGTAAAGGCCAAATTCCTAGCTTCAGGGTCTTGACGGCAAGTCATATAAAGCCTGAAAGACAATCGGAGATCATCTCGCACCAGTGCGGAGTGGTCACCACCTCGACGTTCGTCTCGACACAGCAGACGCAACGCCAAAGCAAATGAAGCAAATACCAAATTCCTAGCTTCAGGGTTTTGACGACAACTCATATAAAGCCTGAAAGACAATCGGAGATCATCTCGCACCAGCGCAGAGTGGTCACCACCTCGATGATCATCTCGATACAGCAGATGAGATGTCACCCCAGCGTTTTTCCCCCAGCAGGAGTCAGATGCGCCAAAGCAAATGAAGCAAAAGCCAAATTCCTAGCTTCAGGGTCTTGACTGCAAGTCATATAAAGCCTGAAAGACAATCGGAGATCATCTCGCACCAGTGCGGAGTGGTCACTACCTCGACGTTCGTCTCGACACAGCAGACGCAACATCACCAAAAGGAGCCACGACAAAATCCCTAGTTCCAAACCTCGACGGTTCACCAGCAACCTAAAGACAACCGCGACATTTGTCTCGATACAACAAACGCAATGCCAGCAAACGAAGCAAAGGCCAAATTTCTAGCTTCAGGGTTTTAACGGCAAGTCATATAAAGCCTGAAAGACTATCGGAGATCATCCCACACCGGCGCGGAGTGGTTATGACTCATCGGGGCTCTCCAAAATGAGCCTAACCTCAAGTAAAAAGCGGCATGGCAAAATTCCTAACGCTTGCTCTTCCGACGGTCAAACTGCCTAGGAGGATTGCTTGAAGACGTCTTGTCCAGCCCCTAAAGGGATCAGAGACACGATAATCGCAAGGCTACTCGAACAGCAAGATTGCCTATCGAGGAATACATCAGCCAACGTGATGGTACGTGGATAAAACCCTAAGTACCACAGACCCTAACGGACCTCTGTCGTAAAGAGCAGAGGTTAACTGTGACGTTAGGATATTCTTCCGAGAACTGCTCGATTTGTCTCGACTCGTGAGGAAATTAGTGTATTCGCGAGAACTTCTCGATTCGTCTCGACTAGTGAGATAAAGCCTTAGGCAGCAGGGATTAAAAAACCTGTTTCCTAAGCACTGGGACCCTGCAAGTCGGTCTAAAATGGACTCTTGCACACTATTCACGGGTCACACTCTCCAAACTCGAATCTCGACAAGGAGGGAAACAACCGCTTATGGGTCCTCTCGACTCGTAAGAGGGAAAATTCTCTTATAACATCCTTACGACTTATAAGAGAAAACGCACTTAGGGATCCTCACGATTCCTAAGGAGAAAATACACCTACGAGACCCTCTCGATCCGTAGGGAGAAAAGTCTTTGTGAGACCCTCATGGCTCATAAAGTTGAAAAGCCTTAGACAGTAGATCTGAACCTGCCTCCTAAGCCATCACTACCTCCTGAAGAAGTCAATACAAGATGCTCGCTCTATCATCTGTCAACCATGTTTACTAAGGTAACATGCTCATAATAAAAGAAGAGAGAAAGCACAGAGATGACATGAGACATTGCAAAAGAAAATGTGTGTATCTTTATTCATGAATTCAATTAAGTACAAGGTGAATCGTATAAAAGAATAAAGAATGTATACATATTATTCAAAGATTACAAGTGTATAATTGATACAAAGGCAGCTACTGAGAAGGAAGCGTCTTAAATAGCCCTATCAATTGCTCGCGCACTTCCTTCAATGCCTTCTCCTGATCGGCTCCCACCGTCAATTCTGCTTCCACCTGAGCCCGCTGCTGCAGGAAGGATGAAAGCCGCTCCTCAACTGCCTGCTGGGCTGCCTCCTGATTTGGTGCATCCTGCTCGACGACGTCAAGCTGTTGCCTCAGTATTAACCCATCAGAGATGCATCGCAGAAGGCCTTCAAAGATAACCTTCAACTGTGCAGCATTGGCATCCACCTGAGCATGCAGTCGGGCAGATTTGCTCGAAGTCTCTCCGTGCTCCTTACACCTTAAAGTAACTTCTTGTTCAAGATGGCGGAATTAAGAAGCGCTCTGCTCGATCCATGCCGCCCGTTGAGTGCTCGCGGCCAAGATCTCGGGGGCAGGACGCATAAGCTCCAGCTGATGCAGGCGGGCCTCGATCTCCCTGCAGTGATTAACCCAAGACTCGACGACGCCTTCATTATGAAAATTTGCAAGCGTCGCCAGCATCGGATTAACTTCCGCAACGAAATCTGCGGCAGATGGGGGAGCTTCTGTGTCAAGCTCTTCGATGCATCCGCTCGGCATACTCAAACTCATCGCAGCACCCTTTGAGGATGGACGTCTGGAGAATGGGCCTGCCGGCATCGTGATGCGAGACTCGAAGGGGGCCAGAATCGGAACGACAACTGCAGAACAAAACACAATCAAATGACGATTCAAAGAAATATAAGAAAGTCATCAAAGATGGAGTCTACTATACCAGCCGCAGGAGGAGGCAAAGCCGGGAGGACCGGCGGCACGACCGATCTTACATCTCCTCCTTCGATCTGTAGCACTGCAATCAGGGCAAGGAAGAATCAGAAATAATTCCATTATCGAAAAAATAAAGGGCATTAATTAAAAACTATACTCACCAGCGCCACTGGAGGAAGCAAGCTCCGACGGGAAGGAGAAGTGTGGGTACAGCACCTGGTAAAGGTGATCAAAAAGCACTCCTGCAAAGACGCATTAGTACAACATCTGTACATAAATTATGCAGTAAAGATAAAACTGATGGGTCACAAATCCATACCTTCCAGCATTTGCGACGGTGCGAGAGAAGGTAAAGAGGTGGCCACCGTCAAGGCAGTAGCTTACGGCGCTCCCTCGAGCAATGGGGTATCAACACTGGCCACACCTGCGTTAGAAACAAGATAAGCACTGTCAGAAAAGTTACAGAATAAAGAAAAGGACGGTAACCCAAAATTTACCTGATGAGTCACCAGCCGAAACGGCGGCGTCTCCCTCCTCCATTGACATGGGTCCACCTCCCGTTGCCTCATCGCCAGACTCTACTGGAGCCGTCGTCGTGCTCGCAAGGCCAGGAGACGGCGAAGGACCGAAGGCTGGGAGAGCAATGATCGGAGCGGTGCCCGAATCTTGAGAAAGAGCGGCCGGCTCATCCTCAACAATCATGCCTGTCTTGCCCGCTACCCCCTCGGGTTCAGCGGTCGCGATCGTCTTGTCCACCGCCGCCATGGATTTATCGGTCGCAGCCGCTCCATCCGCTGCCGCCCCAGACCTGGCTGTAGCAGCCGTCTCATTCGCCTTTACCTCGATCTCGGCATCGGCAACCTTCTCAGGCATAGTAAGCGTGACCGTTTCGTCAGCCACTAGCTCAGGCCCGGCGACTACGGCCGCACCGCCTACCGTCGGATTGGTTTCGGCAGCTACCTTCTCCACCGTCCCCTCAGGCTCGACGGTTTGCGCCGCTCCTTCAGTTGGACTTGGCCCTGCAGGACACGATGTATAAGAACCAATAGTTTTACAGCTTTTGCAACAAAGTCTCGAAAAACACGTTACCTGAGGTGGATTGATCGTTGGCCTCCCGAACTGCACGCACCGCCCGCCTATGAGCAGTGGACAAGGCGAGACTCTTCTGAAGGAGTAGCAGCACGAGGAATAACGGTGCTTGGGCCCGCTCCCACGGCCAAAGCAGCGCTACGCTCCTTCGCTGCGCTCCTTAAGCGCTTCCTCTCCTCCCGGGCCGTCACGATGGACCTCTTGGAAGCCTCCTTCAACAAGGCGTCGTCGTCCGCGTTCAGAGTTGCCTCCAGAGCCTTCAAGGCATCCATCATCGGCTTTTTGAGTTGGGTCTCTCGCGACAGCCTCGAAGAGGCCGGGACTTCAGTAGCTAGCCCGGGAAGAGTCCCCGCATCGGCTTGCGCAGTAGATCCCGCGGCCCCTGCAAAGAGATAAAGAAAAGATTAGATTGGCCATAAAAAGGAGGATAAAAGGCTCAGTGAGCAAGACATACCAACACCCAATAGAGTGTGTTTCATCTCTTCCTCCTGGAAAGTTTTGAGGGAAGCAGCGATAGCTTCTTCGGTGGTAATGCCTGTTAAAAAAAAGGTAGGGGGGGAAGCGTTAGTAAAAAATAATGATAAAAGTTCGATGCAATGACGAAGAATGCAACTAATGATTACCTGATTGAGCAAATTTAGCCAACTACGCTTCGAGCCTTGCTGATCGCTCAGAAGCCGCGATGGCGGCCGCCAGATCGGTGTCTTCTGGCTCTACCAAGAAACCCTTGTTGCTTCCGTACTCGCTTAGGCCTTCGGTGAGAGGGTCCTGAGGCTCTAAACCAAGGACAGCGTCAAGAGAAAGAACAGACTTCTTCTTCCTCTTCTGCGCGCGAACCCCGGGTGCACCTAAAATCAACTTACGTTTCGTGGGCACCTTGGGACGACGGGTCCCGATGTCCGAGCCCACGCCGAACTCCGGCGAGACCATATTCACCGTCTCCACCGGAACACGGGACGCTGGGGGCACGTCCACAGTATCACGAGGCAATCCGCGCGGAGGGCTCAACACGCGTGGTTGCTCGGCTCTAGCATCTCTTGGCGGAGGGACGACAGGAATCCTTGGCCTCAGGGGAGCTTTGCGGTCGCTGCCAGGGGGCACACCCTTGCGATCAACCAACAATCGCTTCTCTTCCCGGATGACAGCACCCATCGCATGCGCGTACCAAGCCACGTACACGTGGAGGGCCCGGGGGACGCAGCTCGGGTCGCTGATAAAGAAGTGGGAGCCCGTGTTCAGCCGCATAAAATGGTGCAGCGCGCTCCGTATCCCCTCCCTGGTGGCCGCAGGCTCTTCCAAAAACGCCTCCAGTGGGACCCCCTGGTTATAGCTTGATTGCTGGGCGAACCGATGGGGGTTGCACCTCATGAAGAGCGCCATGTCATTTTGCCTGAACACCAGGAAGCCCGGTCGGATGGAGTATAAATGAAGAATCTCCCGGGTTTTCAATACGGAGGCCCCGTCCTTGAAACCATCACGCAGCGCCAACACCGCCTTGGAGGTCTCCGGGCCGATGGTCACGACTTTGTCTATGAAAGAAATCCTCGCTTCGACCATGTGCGGATGAAGAAGCAACCCCCTAGCCTCCCGCGGAGACGGATTCACAATCGAGGCGCCAATCAGTCGCATAACTCTTGGGAGTATGCACTTCTCGAAAAACGAGGGGCTCTTATGAATGTCGAATACCCCGAGCACATGCATTTCTATCGACGAAGTGAAGTAGTGCATCGGGAAATTGGCAGGTTGCACCCCGGGCTCATTTGCGTCTGCCGCCACGCTGAGTCCATGGTATAGGTGAGCCAGCCCGGCGACCCCGATCGACAACTGTATACCAGCCACCATCCGATGAGCTGGGTAGAAGACAGACGGCCTCATGTAACGCGGGTGCATGGGGAGCGTGAACCAACACAGCCATAATCCCAGAAACCCTAGAAAGAAGGTCTCCTCATCAATGCCCGGGGCGGCGATTTCTGATAAGGGCATGATGGCGGCATCGGGAAGGTAGAAACTTTTTTGGTCGTCCTCCAATACTGGTCGACGATCTAAGCCGAAGCCTAAGGGGTCGTCAAGCTTGGCGAACTTTTCACTCCGCTGCGATAGAATCTCCGGTCAAAGAAAGCGGGCGATAAAATTTGCAAAACTAACTCCCCGGACTCCCGATTCCAAATAGAGACCTTCGTATATATTCAGCACCTTCACCAGGCTCGGAAACTTGCTGAATAGCATTCTCTGGTGTTAGGCCCATTACCAGTGGCTTAGTGGCGAAGACATACTCGTCAGGAGGAAGTAACTCTTCATAATGCTCTCCCCTCGCCTGCAGGCCAGAAATCTTAGCGAATTCTTCCAAGGGGATGGAGACTTCCCTGTCCGTCAGAAGAGAAGTATGGGTGGGGGTGTTCCATTGTTCCACGAATGCCTTAACCCACCACGTCGGAGGAGCAGGGTACTCAAAGAGCGAAGCGTAGACTGCGGGGTACAGACCAATCTTCATCAGATGCGTCTTCTTTGCTGACGAGATATACCTAGCCCACGGAAAATACCCGGCCGATTATCGAGGGGTCAATCCGAGGTTATAAGCTTGTCCCCAAGGGCACGCCTTACCCTGACATATGCGCCGCCCCAAAATGTCCATTACTGCCGGCGGCTGCACGGGAATGGCGGCGATCGAAGGCTGAAGAAGATCCTCCGAATTCCAATTTACAACCTCCACGGCGTAGTTCACCGGGGATGCATCCGCATATGGGATCGACGAGATTGGCTCTGACGGCGTCGCGCAACAGAAGCTTCGGCGACCCTTGATGATTTCACTATACCATCTGCCTCATAAATGAAGGTTTTTATGCTCCGGGTCGTGATCCTTAATGAGAGCGAAAACCTCCCGGTCCACTAGCGCCTCAGAGAAACCTCCCTCTGAGCGGAAGAACGGGAATGACAGATCAGCAGACATGTTGCCTGCAAAGAAAAACGAAATTCAGCAGTCAGTGTCATAATTTAATTTTAAAAGCCTGACGCTTGATACTTTAAAAATTTGTACCACACTGCAATGCAGTGGAAAGGGGACCAAAGGGGGACCCACAAAATCCAGATGACAATGCATCAGTTAATAAGACAGCCCCATCATTGGATGAGACTGTCAATTAATGAGAAGATCCCTAAAAGAATATTATCATTAAATGAGAAATCCCTTGAGACAAGGAGAAAATCTCCCTTTTAAGAGCAAAGCTCTGTCACAAAGTGACGCTTGTTAAACACTGGTCACAAGGGAATAATATTCCTTAAAGAGCCTAGCTCTATAATAAGGATGGAAAAATCCATCAAAGGAAAATTAATTCCTAAAAATTAAAAAATTTGGGATCTTGAAGATCCATGAAAACTCTTAAGAGATCAAAAGATCTATACTTTTTCCATGAGCAAAGCTATGTTCATGGGTTAAAAAACCCTGAAACAAATTCTTAAGAGAAAAGCTCTGTTTGTGAAGCCCCAAAGGGGTTTTCTTTAGATCAAAAGATCTATGAGAGCAAGTCTCTATTAATTAAAATTAAAATTAAAATTAATTTAATTTAAGATTAATTTTTACCTAAAGTTTTTCTAAAAAGTTCTAACTTTGGAAATGAGAGCAAGGCTCTGAAGTTCTTGAAAATAAGAGCAAGGCTCTGAAAATTAAATTCTTGAAGATGATAGTCATCTGCTGAGGACCAAGGGTCCTATTTATAGGCGCTTAAGCGCCCCTTCAACTCCTGAGTTGATCTAACGGTTGGGATCTTGCCACCGCTGCACTCACGTATGCACCACGTGAGAGCAACGGTGGGGGGCATTTGTTTCCCCCAATCAGAGCAAAGCTCTGTTTGAATTTCAAAAATTCAAAAATTGAAGCAACGCTTCAGATTCCTTGCGCTGCGCGCAATGCGCCACGTGTCAAAAGTAGACACGCCAGCGCTGCGCCCAAGACAGCGCACCCAATCAGAGCAAGGCTCTGTTTTAAAATAAAAATAAAGGAGGCAACGCTTCAGATGACTTGCGCTCTGCGCTGCGCGACACGTGTCAGCGCAGTTGCGCTGCGCTCTGCGCGACACGTGTCAAGCGCAGGTGCGCTTGCGCCAACTGCGCCATCACTAAATCAGAATTAAAATTCTAGAAAG
Organism: Agapanthus africanus; assembly: GCA_030015575.1. NCBI lineage: Eukaryota > Viridiplantae > Streptophyta > Magnoliopsida > Asparagales > Amaryllidaceae > Agapanthus > Agapanthus africanus. The sequence goes on along the minus strand of JASDDO010000031.1, from coordinate 517,212,036 downwards.
ATCTTTTTAATCTTGTTAAAACAAGAAAATTATCTTCTGTAAAACATAGGCACTAGGATCAAAGATCCAACGGTGGGGAAATATCCCCAGATCAATCAGAGAAAGATCTCTGTAACCAACCTAACAAACTCATTGGCCCTATATAAAGGCCCCTAGACTCCAAGTCTAAAGGACAGAGAGAGATACAGGGAGCTCTTCTAAAAAACTTTGAGAAGAATTCAAAGAGAAAGAAAAAAGGTAAACCTTTGAATAAAAGAAGAATTTCTTCTAAAAAGATCAATGATCTAAGAACAAGATCAAGATCTTGGATAAAAAAAGAGAGAAAAAAGATCAAAAAAAGATCTAATTGAAAAAAGATAAAACAGAAGTAATTTAATTCATTGATTAGATCTTTTGATCTATATAAAGGCATTGCCTTTTGATTAACCATCGGTTCTTGAATCTTGAGGTAGAACCTCTAAAAAGATTCTTTTCTTTGATCTAAATTAGATCAAGATGCGCTCTGCGCTACTGTACAGTGCCCTGCACTCCTAATTTGCGCTGTTGCGCTCTTGGATTGGCTCAAGTCATCAGAGCGCGCCATGTGTCAGCAGCGCACTGGCGCAGCGTACTGCGCTAACAGACTTACGCTCAGCAGAGCGCGCCACGTGTCAGCAGCGCACTGGCGCAGCGCACTGCGCTAACAGACTTTTGCTCACCAGAGTGTGACACGTGTCACCTCCACATCAGTTTGCGCTTTGCGCTCCTCAATTGGCGCAAAGCGCCTGACAGGCCACGTGGCGCGCTGTTAGACCATTGAATGCTCTGCATTATTAAAGAAAAGGGACATAGCCCAATTAAAAAGGCCTAACAGGCCAAAATAAATGCTATGCATTTAATTAAAAAGCCCAATGCTGTGCATTATTTTAAAAAGGAGGCAGAGCCCAGGGAAAGGCCTAAACTGGCCAATCATGAACAAAATGTTAAACATTTTCAAATGGACTTAACCCAATTTTGGCCGTAAGTCCTCAAATTAAATTGAACTGAGCACGACTGCTCTTTCAAATCAATTTACACCCGGTTCAAGGGTACATCTCTGAACTCCTCTGATATTCGTCGTTGTAATCCCTCAACGTCGTCAGAGAGGTGACGGGTCCCGACAACCATACATTGATACAGACTGTGGGGTCCTTAAACTCGTGGACTAATGCGTCCTTAAACTAATATTCGTCCCCAAAATGGGAATGCTTGACCGCAATGTCCCTAAACTAAACATTAGAGCCGAAATGCTCTTCTGTTGGATCTAAACGATCCCGTTAAGTTGATTTTAATCTGAAATGAGACTAATGTATCCTTAACAAACGTTTAAGTTGATCTTAGTCTCAAATGAGACTAACGTATCCTTAAACCCAACCCCCAAACCCAAATCTAAGAAAATACAGATTTGGACTAATCCACGTCCTACAGGCGACGATATAAATTAGTCTCCGTATACAATCCACGGGCAACCATAAACAAAACAAACACCCACGACACGAAGTGACCAGCTGGAGAAGGAGAAAGTTGTTACCGCGATGCGGTAGCGTAATTAACTGCAGGGGCTTGCGCCTGCAGGGAAGAGCGTCCCCACAATCAAAAACCCCTCGAACGAGGGGGAATCTGACGAAGTCTGCTACATCGGCCGCATCCGTCCAAACCTCCGATACACGGTGCCATAAATCAGCTTGGCATCTTCGGAGAGGTGGACGGATAAAACCAAATAGTATCTGCCCCAAATCTCAGTGCCAAGACGTCTAAGTCTTGTGCGCCGTCTTTCGGCGGGGAATACGGATACAGCCTCCTTGCGGGATGCGGGGCAGTGCCCCATTAGAATTTTTTTCTAGCGGGGGACATGTTTTGAGTGTGGAGTGTATGAAAAAAAAGAAAGAATAAAAGAAAAAAATGGTGAGTAATGTCCTAAGGACGTGTGGGCGCCAGCGCCTCACGCGCCCGACACGTGGGCCCCGGACGCCAGCGCCTCACGTGCCTGGCACATGGGCGCTAGGCGCCTGCAGAAAGAAGGTGCTTAGCCCCAAGATGAGGAGTTGAACTCTCGAAAAGGTTTTTTATCTATAGAGTTAAACTCCAAATGATTTTGAATGGAGTTAAACTCCAAAAGATTTTGAATAGAGTTGAACTTCCAGAAATCTTTGGAGATGATCAAAATGAACCTCTTTTCTTCTCCCTTTTAGCCCTGGATCTTCTTTTGAGCGTTGGATCTTCTCGAAGTGGGGTTTTTGGAGTTGGGTCTCCTTCTTCCTCCTCTCTATTGGCTGGATCTTGGAGAAAAGGGGTGAGACTTAAAAATCTCTCCTTTTGGAGATTTGATGGAAGATCCGAGCTCCCTTTCAAGGGTTTTATGGTGAAAAAACTGTTTCTTTTTGGAAAAAGAAGAGTTAAACTCTTGATTTATCAAAAAAAAAAGGAAGACAGTTTAGAACCTTCAGAAAGGAGTAACCTTAATTTTTGAGAGAGTGAAAAAGTTGTTCTTGATTTTTTCATCATATTTGCCTTTATAGGCTACACACTTTACATATAGCCCCTTGAGCTTTGCCAAATGGCACTTGTGCTACCCCATACCTTCTATGCTTATATCATTTTTTCACATAAGCCATGGGGTTTACAAAATTTTAGCTTTTTGGCCATTTTACATACATTTATTTCTAAAAAGAAAGAATTATATTAAACTAATTTATGGCTCATTCTTTTTGTCATTGGGCCGGTCCCTTCTATGCTCGGTCTTGACCTGGGCTCGGGCCCACTTAGCTTGGGGTTGACTTGGTCAACCGGGGTGTAATTTTTGACCCCAACAAAGTGCCCCCCATTAATAAATGCACACCGCGTATGGGGGTTGTGTGCATGAAATTGATAGATCTTGCTCTATATGGAGCTTGATTTGGTCCCTGTTTTGACAACGTGGAGATCGATGCTGCTCTTTTTGCGACGTGGATGGTCGATACTGCCCTTTTAGCAATGTGGATGGTCGGTGCTGCCCTTTTTGTGACGTGGAGAGTTGGTGCTACCCTTTTAGCGACGTGGACAGTCGGTGCTGCCTTTTTAGCTACTTGGACGGTCGGTGCTGTCATTTTAGTGATTTGGATGGTCGATGCTACCCTTTTAGCGACTTGGATAGTCAGTGCTGCCATTTTAGCGACTTGGATGGTCGGTGCTGCCCTTTTAGCGATGTGGATGGTCGGTGCTGCCATTTTAGCGATTTGGACGGTCGGTGCTGCCCTTTTAGTGACTTGGACGGTCGGTGTTGCCATTTAAGCGACGTGGATAGTCGGTGCTGCTATTTTAGTGACTTGGACGGTCAGTGCCGCCCTTTTTGTGACGTGGACGGTCGGTGCTGCCATTTTTGTGATGTGGACTGTCGGTGCTGCCTTTTTAGCGACTTGGACGGTCGGTGCTTCCCTTTTAACGACGTGGACGGTCGGTGCTTCCCTTTTAACGACGTGGACGGTCGGTGCTGCCATTTTAGCACTTGGACGGTCGGTGGTGCCCTTTTAGCGACATGGACGGTCGGTGCTGCCCTTTTAGAGACTTGGACGGTCGGTACTTGATTTGACTTGCTCTGCTTCTTACGGTGTTGGGGTTTGATTTGACTTGCTCCGCTTTCTGCAGTGTCGGGATTTGATTTGTTTTAGGAGTTCCTTACCCATCCAGCTGGACTTTTGAGCTTAGAAGTGTTGCCGGGTGACCTGTTGATTTTTTGCCTTGTTCGGCGGGACATTTGAATTTGAGAGGAATTTGGAATTTGGATTTTGTTTAGCATCAGTATTGCTGCACTGGAATAATGTCAGGAGTAACTCATCATTTTCCGTTGGAAGACTTGGGATTTGAGTTTTTGGTCGGCATCAGCACGGCTAACACCGAAGTATAATGTCAGGAGCGACTCATCATTTGCCGTTGCCCGTTGGGGGAGCGATGGCTTAGGAGACAGCTTTATATCCCTATCATCTAAGGCTTTTCAATTTTATAAGCCGTAAGGGTCTCATAAAACTATTTTCTCCCTACAAGTCGAAAGGATCTCGTAGGTGTATTTTCTCCCTAGGAATCGTAGGAATTTCTAAGTGTGTTGCTCTTTTGTGAGTCGTAAGGATCTCACGCGGGGATTTTCTCCTCACAAAGTCGAGAGGATTTCACGAGTGTATTTCATCTCTTTTTCACAAGTTTGCGCCTTTTTGGGTTTTCACGAACTCGCCGACAGTCCTGCTGTTTTTACTCACGGAGCCGTTTTGAGTTTTAGTCCGTGCCCGTTTCGCTTGTTTTTTTTTAGCTTCATCGCTGGTGGGACTTTAAATGTAGTCTCGCCGGTAGGACTTGGGATATGTAGGGGTCGTTTACACCCATAGATTGTATACGGTTTTATAGGATGTATGATCCAGACCATAGGGCTGCTTTTTTTCAATTCGTCTACGACTTGGAGCATTTACGCATAGTATTTCTTGAGATATCGGCCATTGATGGGTGGCATGGGTCTTTCTCTCTCGGCACTTATTAGTTGGTAGAATCCTCCATCGAACACTTTCTCGATGACGTATGACCCTTCCTAATTTGGCTCGAATTTTCCCTTGGCATGTCGATTGGGGATGGTCGGTCTTTTGAGGACCAATACCAATTCTCCTTTATTGAAAGCACGTAGAAAGGTCATCTTATCATAGGCCCGTGATATCTGGGCTCGGTATAGCTTCAGATTTTGCTATACCGCGAGCCACTTTTCTTCGAGAGCGTCGAGCTTTTCGAGCTGAAGGAGGACATTTTCCTCCTCCATCAAATCATGCTGGACGGACATTCTCAGGCTTGGAACATCAATTTCGAAGGGGAGAATCGCCTCCACTCCGAAGAGTAATGAGTATGGAGTAGACTGGGTTAGAGTGCGGTGCATGGTACGATATGCCCATAACGTCTCGTGGAGCTTGAGATTCCAGTCTCTCGTGTTGGCTGAAGCATTTTTTTCAGGAGCTTGCATAGAGTTTTATTGAAGGATTTGGCTAGCCCATTGTCTCTTGGATTATAGATGGAGGAATATCTCCAGTCTATCTTGTGCTGAGTAGCGAACCTTGAGATTTTGAAGCCCTCAAAAGAATGCCCGTTGTCAGAAATGATTCTTCTTGGTTTACCGAAATGGTATAGAATATTATGCCGGAAAAATGTCAGAATATCTTCTGTCTTGACTTCTTTTAGTGGGACGACTTTATCCCATCTGGAGAAGTAGTTAGTTGCGGCCAATATAAACCGACGGCCTTTGGATGACGGAGGATCAATTGGACCAACTATGTTGGTGCCCCAAATTTCGAAGGGCCATGATGCCATCGTAGGATGCAGCAGATTGGGATGCTTTTGAATAAAGTCACCGTGAATTTGGTAGAGGTGACATTTCTTTGCATACTCTTCTCAATACCTTATTATGGTAGGCCAGTAATATCCAAGCCATTTGATTTGAAGTCGCATTTTTGGGCCGGACTGGTGAGCTCCGCAGATGGCTGAGAGAACTTCTTTCATGACTTTTTGAGTTTCGGCCGATGACAGACACCTGAGTTAGAGTTGGTCATATGATCTGCGGTATAGTGTATTATTTACAAACACGCATCAGAGAGCTATCTTCTTAAACTGAATCCTCGCAGATTTTTCTTTGGGCAGCTTGTTGTATCAGAGGTACTCTATGAAGGGTTCTCTCCAATCGGGCTCATCTTGAATGATCAGAGCTTCTTCGGCAGGATTGTTCTCTTGTTCTACGATTCCTTCTTCGTGCAAAGAGATCGTAGGTAGAATTTGCCGGCTTCTAACTATTATCTGAATTTCATTCATATCGGGATCAGCCAGCTCCTTGGCTAAGCAAGCGAGTACGTCAGCTTTTCCATTCAACACCTTTGGAACTCTCATCAGTTCAATGTGGGTGAACTGTTTCATGAGCTCCACCACCCGGATTATGTACCAAGCCAACTTGGGTTTATATATCTTATAATCTCCGCTTACTTAGTTGATGACAAGCTGAGAATCACCATAGACCCGTAGCCGAAGGATTTCTATTTCTATGGCGAGCTCCTGACCTGCTATCAGAGCTTCGTACCCAGCCTCGTTGTTTGTGCGAGACTCGGTGAGAGCAAAAGAACGGCGTAGGGTTCCCATCGATGGAGTGATGAACACCAATCATATCTCTGCTTTTATCTGTGGGATGCTTGATTTGCTGGAGGTCCTTATTGATGAGGCCCCATCGAAGTAGAGCTCCCAACATGGTTCGTCATCCTCAAGGTGTAGCATTTGTTTATCGGGTAACTCGCAATTGAGCGGTGACCCTTCTGGTATGGGATGAACAGCAAGGAAGTCGGCAAGGGCTTGCCTTTTTACTGGTTTCTGAGAAGTATAGGTTATGTCGAATTCAGCCTATCTTGCCATTCTACCAGCTAGGCTTGCTTTGGTCATTAAGTATTTGAGCGGGTCGACCTTGGAGATCAGCATAACCTGATGAGCGAGCAGATAGTGCCTTAGTTTCTTCACAGCGAATATCAGAGCCAGCCATTGCTTTTCAATCGGGGAATAGTTGTGTTCCGCCCCGACTAAAGTTCGACTGAGGTAGTAGATGGAATTTTCTTTTCCTTCCTCGTTGTTCTGGGCAAGGAGCGCACCGAGTGACTCATCTAGCGCGACAGTATAGAGAATCAATGGTTTATTTGGAGCAGCAAGCACTGGAGAGTACAACAGGTACTGTTTGATACTTTCGAACGCTTCTTGACATTCGACATCCCAGACAAAGGGAGCTCCCTTCTTCATGAGCTTTGAGAAAGGATGACATCTCCCTGGTTTGAGATGAACCTTTGTATGTAAGCGAGTTTTCCTTGAAAGGATCTTAGCTGCGTCAGATTCTTCAGAGGAGGCATCTCCATGATGGCCTTTATCTTTGATGGGTCAACTTCGATCCTCCGATGTCGGACTATGAAGCCTGAGAATTTTTCCGACGACACGCCAAAAGCTCACTTCAGAGGATTCATCTTAAGATTGTATTCCCTCAGTCGGGTGAAAACGGTCCTGAGATCTCGGATGTGATCGTCCTTGGCTTTTGTCTTAACGACCAAATCATCAACATAACATTCAATGAACTTATGGATTAAGTCATCAAGGATTTTGGTCATTGCCCTTTGATATGTGGCGCCCGCATTCTTCAGTCCGAATGGTATTACCTTGTAGCAGTATATGCCGATCGGGGTTCGAAACGCTGTGTGTTTCTCATCATCGGGTGACATCGTGATCTGATTATATCCAGACGAGCCATCCATGAAGGTGAACAGCGTGTAATTTGAGGTATCGTCGACCATCATTTCCATTATCGGTAGCGGGAAATCATCTTTAGAGCATGCCTTGTTAAGGTCTCTGAAATCGACGCAGACTCGGATCAGCCCATTCTTCTTTTTGTTGGCTATAGTGCCCTCAAGTCAATTATTGAATCGCAGGCACGCGATTGCGATGATTGAGAGAGGACTTATACGGGTAGAAAAGTCTTACTCAAAATGATAGTATGCTATCTGGTTTGTCTTTATCATCATGTACATACTTTATGTGGTATTACAGATCACTATTACATGTTGATAAAGCCCATAGGATTCTTGCTTGACTACCAGCATTATGATTGTGATCATATAGGTGGGAGCTTGGTGGTCTACAAGAACATCCTTAAATTTCCCTAGTCATGGGAGTATCGAGACTGGGCATCGATACTCCAGAGTAGACTAGTATATACTGATCGAGACCCCGATGAGGGGCGGTGGCCAGGTTTCACAAGCCATTAGTGTTATTTTGTTCACCTAAGATAGTATACAGGTTATGAGTACACTGGACGGACTCGCAAGGAACATGCTAGTTGGTATTGTACCTATTGTAAGATAGCAGTTCCCAAGTGACATGTCTACAGGTTAGTATGTTGACCTGAGATCGTCATTTGTCTTGTATGAGTTCCCACTGTACTTTGATTACTACCCTACCACAGCTCAAAAGAGTCGTGCAAACAGGTTTTAGTTGGGTACAGTCCCGAGCCTCATGGAGGCAGTGAGCGGATCGTCGGGGATTCGTCTCTCCTGGTATTGGGGGTTGATAAATTCCGTGGCAACCGATCTTCTGAGACTAAACTGCTATGTTTATTAACTTTTTGTGCGAATATCTTTCTCACTAGTTTGAAGGGACGTCAACACGGAGCTTTAGAAGTGAAGGACCGGATCTACAAAGGTTGTAATCCCTTTCACTTAGTGTTAAAGTTGTCAACTTGCTAGTTTTCGCATAATCTCTAGTATACGATCTTGGTTAGGGTTGTTCGGCACAGCTAAATTTTTTGAATCGGGCATGGTTGATGCCTTGTAGAACCTTGTTAGAGTGCCTAGGAACCCTAAAAATAACCCGATATATGGATCGACCATAAACCCTAAAGATAGCAAACTATAAAGAATGGAGTTAAGAATGGTTATACCGAATGATCCATATCCTTCGGTCTTTAACTATTATCCCAAGCTACTAGAGGTCTCCATGATCAAGCTCGATCTCCGGTTTCCCTCCATCGAAGATGATCCACCTGAAGATTTGTATTCTGAGATCCAACCTCAATAGCCGAGGTAACTAAGGTACCTAGTTCTCTAAACTAGATAGCTTAGAGGATGTATAGTGTAGTGATTGATTAATTTGTCTCATAACACTCTAGGTTTCTCAACACATGAGACTTGAAGGGTGGAGGTAGAAGAAGATTCTTGAGGATGAGAGTGTGAAGAAACTCAAGAAAAATGGCCAAGTGTTGTGAGCAATTGTTGAAGCCATAATATAATATCTCAAGTCTCCAAAATATCTCAAGGCTCCAAAATATCTCACAACCCAAACAAATATCAAGCATGCCTCAATAGTGAATCCATGAGTCACCCCATGAGTCATGCTTGAATAATAAACACCTCATCCTCCACCTCATTAACCATTTAATCCTAAATGGTTAAAACTAAATGAGGTGGCATCTTCTAGAAGCACCTTATAATAAATTACAAGAATACCCCTCATCCGTATATACATACCTGTATCCATATTCCGACAAAATATGAATAAAATAAGACGAAAATAATCCAACAATCCAATACTAGAATCTGGCTTAAACCAAAGCCCACTAGTATAAACCATCTGAATCATGATACGTGCACAAGTGCACGTATACGATCAAACCCTGCCGTAAGACCATACGGCCTCTACATCGTTTCGCCCGAAGCAGGGAAATCCTTTGTGTGGGGACTCTAAAGACTCATCAATACGCTGGCAGTAGGTTTAACCACAAGCACATCAGCGGCACTAGCTGTATGTAACGGCTACCTAGGTATTGAACGAAAGGAAGGCCGACGAGCAAACTCATCATGGCCCCTACTGAGCCTGTCCGTGACAATATCCGTACAGTCCGGTTTGCTCGTCTAAGAGTAACGCATATTGAGTCTAGGGGGTGGATAAAGTCAGACCCCTAATAACGCGACATTTCTTGTCGGTATGAAGCCCATCACCAACTAAGAAACTACCGATCCAAATCAGTAATTCTCGATTACCTTGGCCAAGGATTTCTGGTTTTGGCCACCCGTGCACTGCTCGATATCAACCCCTAATACCAGGAGAGATGAATCCCCGACGATCCGCTCACTGCCTCCATGTGGCTCAGGACTGTATCCAACTAAAACCTGTTTGCACGACTCCTTTGAGCTGTGGTAGGGTAGTAATCAAAGCACAGTGGGAACTCATACGAGAAAAATGACGATCTCAGGTCGACAGACTAATCTGTATACATGTCACCTAAGAACTGCTATCTGAAAATAGGTACAATACCAACTAGCATGTTCCCTGCGAGTCCGTCCAGTGTACTCATAACCCAATGAGCACCTGTATACTATCTTAGGGGTACAAACTAACACCAATGGCTTGTGAAACCTGGCCACCGCCCCTCATCTGGGTCTCGATTATACACTAGTCTACTCTGGAGTATCGATGCCCAGTCTCGATACTCCCATGACTAGGGAAATTTAAGGATGTGCTTGTAGACCACCAAGCTCCCACCTATATGATCACAATCATAATGCTGGTAGTCAAGCAAGAATCCTATGGGCTCTATCAACATGTAATATTGATCTGTAATACCACATAAAGCATGTACATGATGATAAAGACAAACCAGATAGCATACTATCATTTTGAGTAAGACTGTTCTATCCGTATAGATCCTCCCTCAATTATCGCAATCGCATGCCTGTGATTCAATAATTGACTTGAGGGCACTATAGCCAACAATCTCCCACTTGCACTTTAGGCTGATTATTGCGGTGTCGCATACTCACAGCTCGTATGATACCGAACACCCAACTTCTCTACTAATCAGTCTCACAAAGCTCATTTGTGAAAATATTGCGTTCGAGAAATAGCCTCAGTGAGTGGATCTACTCTAATATTTCTATCTTTATCTCTCTTTTGTAAGTCGACGTTAGATACCCCCACAAGATGCGGGGAGGCGGAATAGGTAAAAAAATCATTTTGTTTAAACTAACATCGACTAACTTTACGGATCTTTTCTAAACCCTAACTAACAACTATATAGAAGTGATTAGCTACTATGATAGATGATTATACCTAATGAATCAAGTCCTTCTTGTTCTCGTTGATCACCTCCTCGTCGGACTCCTCGATGTGATAGAAGATCCACCCGAGAGCTACTTCTCCAAGCTTTACCTCTCACTTGAGGTAACAAGGTTGCTATGAGTACTAATCAAAGTAACCTAGAGGATATAGAAGAGGATTAGGGATCTATTAGTCTTGCTAACCCTTGGATCTCAACACGTGAGAGGTTAGGGTTAGTTCTTTGAAGAGAGAGAGAGCTTGAGGAGAGAGAAGGTGTGAGTAAGAATGATCATGAATTATAACTCATTTTAGAATATATATGAAGCATGATAATTATTAAAATCAATAACATAATAATAATATCAACCATGCTTCATTAACTCTCTTTGGGTGAATCATCTCATGAGTCATTAAGCAATAAATGCTTCATTAACTCATTTGATGAATCACACCATGAGTCACAAATCCATTTAATGCAAATTCCACCTAAGCCTCCAACTCATCAATCTTCTAGAAGCTTCTCGACTAATTACGAGAATGCCCCTCCCATCCGTGAAAACACGGAAATACTGAGACTGTATAAATCCAATAATCCAATACTAGAATCTGGCTTAAACTAAAGCCCGCTAGTAAAAACTGTCCGAACATCGTACGTGCATAAAAACACGTATGTGTCCGAATCCTGTCGTAAAACCATACGACCTCTATATCGTTTCGCCTGAAGCAGGGAAACTCTCTGTGTGGGACTCTAAAGACTCGACACTTACGCTGGCAGTGGGTTTAACCACAGGCCGCAAACGGTACTAGATATACATAACGGTCCCCAGGTAGATGTCGATAAGAAGGCCGATGAGGAAACCCATCCGAACTCCTACTGAGCCTGATGTGACAATCTCCGTACAGTCCGGTCTGTTCGTCTACGACTATCGCATATCGGGCCTAGGGGGCGGTAAGCGTCGGTCCCCTAAAAGCGGTATAAGTCGTGTCGGAGCGAAGCCCGTTACACCTTAAGAAGCTACTGGAAATCCTACCAGTAAATCTCGTTTTCCCTGGCTAGGGACTTTGCGTAATGGCTCTCCAAACACTGCGCGATATCAACTCCCAATACCGGGAGAGACGAATCCTATCTAACCGCCACTGCCTCCAAGTGCTTCGGGACTGCACCCAACTGCTACCTGTTTGCATGACTCCTTTGAGCCGTGGTAGGGTAGCAATCTAAGAACAGTGGGAACACACTCGAGACGAAGCAGCGGTATCAAGTCTACGGACTATGCTGTACTCATGTCACCTGGGAACTGTTAACTGACGACGGGTATAGTACCAACCAATAGTTCCCTGCGAGTCCAGTCCGGTGTACCCGTAACCCAACTAGCACCTGTATACTATCTCCAGTACAACGTGCTAATGGCTGTGGGACAGACCATTCCCCTGCTGGGATAAGAAGCGTACACACTAGTCTACTCCGGAGTATCGATGCCCTGTCTCGATAATCCTATGACTAGGGACCTGAAAAAGAATGTGCTTGTAGACTACCCAACCCCTACTAGTGTGACTGCCATCACAACGCTGGTAGTCAAGCAAGATCCTAAAGGCTCTATCAATATGTATTCTCGATATGCTAACATATACACACATTAAGATAGATACAAACCAAGTAGCGTACTACCATGTTTAGAAAGACTGTTAATATAACTATGAATATCCCAAGCTTCCATTAAGTAATATACAAGCTAGTATGATACAATAATGGCCCCTAGGGCATATACACTAACAATCTCCCACTTGCACCAGGGCCATGTACTGGCGTATCGAAGACCTATCATCTCTGATAGTCTCTCGAACTGGGTCTGAGGTAAGGCCTTTATGAATGGATCTGCAGTGTTCTCCTCTGTAGCAACTCTCAGGACCTCGATCTCCCGGCGATCTATGATCTCCCTGATCAGGTGATACCACCTTAAGATGTGTCTGGACTTCTGATAGGACCTGGGTTCCTTTGCTAAAGCTATAGCCCCGTTGTTGTCACAATACAGAGGTATTGGATCAACAATGGATGGAACCACCTGAAGTTCTGTGAGAAACTTCTTCATCCAGACCGCTTCTTTTGCGGCATCGCAAGCAGCGATATACTCCGCTTCCATCGTCGAGTCAGCAACGGTGTCCTTCTTGGAACTCTTCCAGCACACCGCCCCTCCATTGAGGGTAAAGACATAACCTGACATGGACTTGGAGTCATCCTTATCACTCTGGAAGCTGGAATCAGGAAAGGCCTCGATCTTGAGGTCTTTTCCGCTGTAAACCAAGAACATCTCCTTAGTCCTTCTCAGGTACTTGAGAATGTTCTTTACTGCTATCCAGTGCTTCTCTCCTGGGTCTGACTGATACCGGCTTACTACGCTTATTGCGTAAGCTACATCTGGTCTGGTGCACAACATCGCATACATTAAAGAGCCTACCGCAGAAGCGTAGGGTATAACTGACATGCGATCCCTTTCCAAATCAGTCTTGGAAGACATCTCTTTGGATAGGGTGATTCCGTGACAAGCCGGTAAACTACTGCGCTTAGAATCTTCCATACTGAATCTTTTCAGTATAGTGTTGATATACCTGGACTGCGAAAGTCCCAACATCCTCTTAGATCTGGATCCCCAGAATGTAAGAGGCATCACCCAGGTCTTTCATGGAGAACTTTTGTGACAAGAATCCTTTGACTGACTGTAGTATAGGAATATCATTTCCTATCAGGAGAATGTCATCCACGTACAAGATGAGGAATACTACAGCTCTCCCTACTATCTTACTGCATATGCATGGTTCATATGGATTCTTGATAAAGTTGAATTCTTTAACAGTATCATCAAAACAGATGTTCCAACTCCGCGATGCCTGCTTTAGTCCATAAATGGACTTAAGCAACTTGCACACCTTACTGCTGCTCCCACTTTGAATGAATCCCTCTAGCTGATCCATATAGACGCGCTCTTCTAAATTTCCATTTAGAAAAGCCGTCTTTACGTCCATCTGCCAGATCTCATAATCGTGGAAGGCAGCAATGGCAAGAAGGACCCGAATGGATTTGAGCATAGCCACTGGAGAAAAGGTTTCATCATAGTCCAAACCAGGTCTTTGACGAAAACCCTTTGCAACAAGTCCATCCTTATAGGTTTCAACCTGTCCATCTACACCAATCTTCTTTCTGAAGATCCATTTGCATCCTACGGGTTTTACCCCATATGGAGCAATGTCCAAAGTCCATACTTTGTTAGTGTACATGGACTCCATTTCGGCCCGCAGTGCATCCAGCCATCTTACTGAGTCGCCGCTCTGAATGGCTTGCAGGAAGGTAGTAGGGTCATCATTGTCAATGATGCAATCCTCTCGATCCCCGTCTATGAGAAAACCGTAGTATCTCTCGGGCGATTGAGACTGTTTATTACTTCTGTGGATAGGCGCTGGGATGTCCCTTTCTTCTAAAACTTCTGGTTCTACCATACTTTCAGTAACAGCTTGTGGTTCTAGAATTTCTTCCAGTTCTATTGCGCTCCCACTCTTCTGATTTTCTAAAAATTCAGTTTCTAAGAAGTGGGCATGATGAGAAACAAAAACCTTTTGTTTCTCTGCGTAATAGAAATAATACCCCTTGGAATTCTTTGGATATCCCACAAACCTACACTGTACTGAGCGTGCCTCGTGCTTGTCCGTATGCTGCTTTTTAACAAAAGCTGGACATCCCCATGTCCTAAAGTGTTTAAGACAGGGTTTCTTCCCACTCCACATTTGATATGGTGTGGTAGGCACAGTCTTGGTTGGAACCTGGTTCAAAATATATGCAGCTGATTCTAGTGCATAACCCCAGAAAGATCGCGGTAACTCAGCTTTACTCATCATGGAACGAACCATATCCAATAGGGTTCGATTCCTCCTTTCCGATACACCATTGTGTTGTGGTGTGTATGGAGGAGTAAGCTGAGAGAGAATTCCATTCTCTTTTAGGTATCCCAGGAACTCGGCACTTAAGTATTCACCACCTCGATCAAATCTCAGTGTCTTGATACTTTTGCCTGTATGTTTTTCCACTTTATTCTTGTATTCTCGGAATTTCTCAAAGGCCTCGGATTTATGCTTCATCAAGAAGATATGTCCATACCTAAAGAAATCATCCGTAAAAGTAATGAAGTAGGAATAACCACCTCTTGCATGTGTAGACATTAGACCGCACACGTCACTGTGTATGAGCCCCAAGAGCTCGCTCGATCTTACTCCGTGTCCAGTAAATGGAGTCTTTGTCATCTTTCCCATGAGACAAGATTCACAAGTAGTATAAGATTGATATTCGAACGGATCAAAATATCCTTCTCTATGTAACTTAGTCAACCGTGTTTCATTGATGTGACCTAGTCTACAATGCCATAAGAAAGCCTGATTTATTTCCGGAGACTTTCTTTTAAGTGTGTTCTGGACATTGAAAACCTGAGCTTGATTTAATACGTATATACCGTCATCTAATGTACCGGACCCAATCAGAACTTGTTTTAGGTGGATGTTTACTACATCGCTTACGAATGTAAAATCATATCCCTCTCTTGAAAGTGAGGATACTGATATGATGTTACAAGTCAAACTAGGTACATACAAACAGTTACGTAGAATCAATATCTGCCCACTTGTCAAACCTAGGCGATATTCTCCCATGGATTCAGCGTCCACGCTCATTCCGTTCGCAACTCTGAGAGACAAATCGCCTACCTTAATAACTCTAAGGTTTCTCAAAGCATGTAATGAATTACAGATATGAGATCCTGCTCCGGTCTAGTACCTAGGAAGTAGAGTTAATTGACAAACGGTTCTCAATCACAAACACACCCGAGGCCGAAACCACAACATGCTTCGAATCCTGGTTACTGGCTTCCAAAGCCCTGCAATCTTTCTGCCAATGCCCCTTCCTATAACAATAGGAACATCCCTCCTTCCCTACACTAAGTCCCGAAACTCTTCCCTTTCCTTTTACTTCACTGACACCGTATATCGGCTTTGTGGAGGTCTTCTTCTTTTCACCCTTTGCTTTCGCCCTGGATGTAGAAGAAGAAGGTCCCCCATTAAGCAGAGCGGGTGTCTCCCTGATTTCTTTCAGGGTGTAAGTAGAGGGTAGGGACTGTGGAAATAAGTCAGCATATGACCCGTTTCCCAATGTGGTCTCCAGGTCCGTGAGCTCATCAATATAGCTAGTCATCGTAAGGACGCCGTCCCCTACAGATGACCCGATAGCCAACCTCTCTTGAAGCAATTCGTTCGAGGTCTCATATCTTGTGATACGAGATCGCTCTCCATATATATCTTTGTTATGGAGGAAGATGGAAACTAAGTCCATCTTCTCGTGCTGCTTCTGGTATACACCATCAACTGAAGCCAACACTAGGAACTTGGCATTCGCACTGTCCTTTTCCCTTGTCTGACGGATATTCATATCCGCGATGGTGGGAACTGGACCTGGGATGGCGGGGGCTTGAGTAGTAATAGGGTGGTCCAGCTTGTCAAAAGTCAGATTCAGTCAACTTGTTATCTAGATGTAACCTAATCATGGTCACAGGGTCGCTGCAATGAGAGAGAGAGAGAGAGGGAACACTTTAGCATGATGCTCTTGCAAGTTTAGAGTGGTTTTTAGTTTATCTAAACAGGATGGCTCCCACTGTTTCTCGAATCCCTCCCCAAACCAAAAAGGAAGAACTAGTTAGGAGTATTCTCATCGTACAATACTTGCTTAACCGTTCAGCCAGGCCAGTGTCGGTACTTCGAGGGAGGTTTTATGACGCTTTCGCGAAGTTCCTTAATTAAATAACCTCTTTTCTCTGGGGGCATAGCCCCGTTGACACCTTTCTCGACACCTACTTGGTTTATAGCATTGATCGTTAAGTGACGAATCTCCTGATGAGTAGCGGATACTCACAGTAGGATCGGGATCCAAATATCATTGTGTGATAATGCTGAAGGAATCCTACCAACATTATCAAACTCCAAATGGTATGCAACACTAGCAAGTTTCAGTTTCTTTAGAAACTCACGATGTGGATTTTTGCCCCATGCTCTTATGACCTTGACTAAGGGCCAACAAATCATAAGTCACATGTCAAGTTCTACCCGTCATTATCTTGTTAATTTGAACCCATCCATACATACCCCTAACGTTGGCCAAATGATAGTACGACTATCCCAAACCAACTCATCTATTTATGCAACAAATGAATACCCAGCAGCTACCAAACACTATGTCTTGACTAAGGGCCAAACAAACATATCTTGAATACTACTGAATACCCAAATGAAATGACGAAGGGCTACGAATGGTTTTGGCAAAACCGTGAACGTAGTGAACTTGATATGATCGAAGGAACCTGATAGCTTTTAAAAGGAGTGGCTAAAGCTCCGCAAAAAATATCTTCTGTTTCAAAATAACCGAGTGGTTTCTTTTAAACTGTTCCAACGATTCAACTTTGGTTTATTTTCTTTGCATTAATCTAATGCGTCCCACCAATTAACCTATCATTACAGAAAACAAAGAAAATACAACGTCCTCTTATACCATCCGCATTCGCCACTGGGCCCCGTCATTCACCCGTTAGGTTACTTAACTAACGACAGAGCGGAGGCTGGGCTAGCGCGGGTGCAAAACATAAGTGACGTCTAATAGCTATCATATATAGATATTGTACATTCGTCAGACGCAATAATAGGCATTCCAGATCACAGATGAACATATTGGATTTTCTACGAATCCGCATTCCTTTTGAGCCTGCAAAGAAAGACGGATTACACAGTCGCGATGAACAGCAAAAACCCCACCCTAGACCCCTACGGGTACGGCAAACTACCCGCCAAGTACCCGAAGTGAAGTGGTCTCCCTTAACAACGTTAGTAGGCCACTAAACACTTCAAAGTACCCGGTAGTTTATGCACCCCACCTTGGGTCTATCCTAGGAGCAGAAAACAGTAAATGAAATAATACAACGGTGGCTACAACCTCAACCCGGATGTGCCCCACAAAAGAATATTACAACAATTTACAAATTACATTTGAATGAAAGAAACACTTGTCTCACATCACTGGCTATCCATTCACGACAATCCAACAAGTCCACAATCACAAACCAGTAAAAACCATTACAGAAATGTGCAACCCCCTGCTAACCGACATACTAGCAGTTAGGGGAGGTTTACGAACACATTAAACACAACACAGATATAATCAAGTTAGCCAAACATCTTAGAATTTCGATCAAGAAACACAAATGATTCTACTCCAAACAATTCTCTGTGCACATCAAACCTGAGTAGAAAAAAATCATCCCAGAAAACACAACATCAACACAGAAGAATAACTGAGCAAATTTGGTTTGACTCCGAGTCAATTCGGCCGCGGATCACTTGCGGAGGATCACTTGGATCGGCGGCGGTTCCGCGGCGCTATGGTCGAGTCATGGTCCAAAATTTCATCGCAATTCTTAAAATTCCCTGCTTGTATTTTTAAGGGTCCTTGAAAAAATTTTAGACCCCGTTTTAAAATCGGCAGAAATATGGTGAAAATGATGTTTTTTTGGGTTCGTTTTGCGATCGAATTTCTAACGACTTTGCTAACAAGTTAGTTATGATTTAGTGAGGCTCTGATACCACTGTAAGTCGACGTTAGACACCCCATAAGATGCGGGGAGGCGGAATAGGTAAAACAATCATTTTGTTTAAACTAACATCGACTAACTTTACGGATCTTTGCTAAACCCTAACTAACAACTATATAGAAGTGATTATCTACTCTAATAAATAATTATACCTAATGAATCAAGTCCTTCTTGTTCTCGTTGATCACCTTCTCGTCGGCCTCCTCGATGTGATAGAAGATCTACCCTAGAGCTACTTCACTAAGCTTTAACTTCTCACTTGAGGTAACTAGAGTGCTAATCAAAGAAACCTAGAGGATATAGAAGAGGATTAGGGATCTATTAGTCTTACTAACCCTTGGATCTCAACACATGAGAGGTTAGGGTTAGTTCTTTGAAGAGAGAGAGCTTGAAGAGAAAGAAGGTGTGAGTGAGAATGATCATGAATTATAACTCATTTTAAAATATATATGAAGCATGATAATTATTAAAATGAATAACATAATAATAATATCAACCATGCTTCATTAACTCTCTTTAGGTGAATCATCTCATGAGTCATTAAGCAATAAATGCTTCATTAACTCATTTAATGAATCACACCATGAGTCATTAATCTATTTAATGCAAATTCCACCTAAGCCTCCAACTCATCAATCTTCTAGAAGCTTCTCGACTAATTACGAGAATGCCCCTCCCATCCGTGAAAACACGGAAATACTGAGACTGTATAAATTCAATAATCCAATACTAGAATCTAGCTTAAACTAAAGCCCGCTAGTAAAAACTGTCCGAACATCGTACGTGCATAAAAACGCGTATGTGTCCGAACCCTGTCGTAAAACCATACGACCTCTATATCGTTTCGCCTAAAGCAGGGAAACTCTTTGTGTGGGAATCTAAAGACTCGACACTTACGCTGGCAGTGGGTTTAACCACAGGCCGCAAGCGGTACTAGCTATACGTAACGGTCCCCAGGTAGATATCGATAAGAAGGCCGATGAGGAAACCCATCCGAACTCCTACTGAGCCTGATGTGACAATCTCCGTACAGTCTGGTCTGTTCGTCTACGACTATCGCATATCGGGCCTAGGGGCGGCAAGCATCAGTCCCCTAAAAGCGGTATAAGTCGTGTCGGAGCGAAGCCCATTACACCTTGAGAAGCTACTAGAAATCCTACCAGTAAATATCGTTTGCCCTAGCCAGGGACTTTGCGTAATGGCTCTCCAAACACTGCGCGATATCAACTCCCAATACCGGGAGAGACGAATCCTATCTAACCGCCATTGCTTCCAAGTGCTTCGGGACTGCACCCAACTGCTACCTGTTTGCACGACTCCTTTGAGCCGTGGTAGGGTAGCAATCTAAGAACAGTGGGAACACACTCGAGACGAAGCAGCAGTGTCAAGTCTGCGGACTATGCTGTACTCATGTCACCTGGGAACTGTTAACTGACGATGAGTATAGTACCAACCAACAATTCCCTGCGAGTCCTGTCCGGTGTACCCGTAACCCAACGAGCACCTGTATACTATCTCCAGTACAATGTACTAATGGCTGTGGGACAGACCATTTCCCCTGCTGGGATGAGAAGCGTACGCACTAGTCTACTCCGGAGTATTGATGCCCTGTCTTAATAATCCTACGACTAGGGACCTGAAAAAGGATGTGCTTGTAGACTACCCAGCCCCCACTAGTGTGACTGCCATCACAACGCTGGTAGTCAAGCAAGATCCTAAGGGCTCTATCTATATGTATTCTCGATATGCTAACATATACACACATTAAGATAGATACAAACCAAGTAGCGTACTACCATGTTTAGCAAGACTGTTAATATAACTGTGAATATCCCAAACTTCCATTAAGTAATATACAAGCTAGTATGATACAATAATGGCCCCTAGGGCATATACACTAACATCTTTATCTCTCTTTATCTCAACTTCGCGGAGAAAGACTATCTCCTGAAATGAGCAATATATGTCTTAGAATTTGTCTGGATATCTGAAGGGACCCAGTTCACTAATGAACTCCAAATCCAACAAACTTCTTAGACTGTATCGTCCACTGAATTTAATCAGTATCCTGCGCCATGCCTTCCGCAGTATCCGCTTGGACCACCAGTCCAACATAGTACCCCTCGAAAGAGGGGAAAACAATAACTCTGACAGCCACTCTGTCATCCAGGTCACCTTGGAAGTCTGAAATGATAACCGTCTCCCAAAGGAGGCTGTCGTTACAATATCACAAGAACATCCACTTATGTTCATAACTGCTTCCTAATGTTTCTCCAGGATTGGATTAATATATATGCTTATTGCAGCCAGTATGATTGGTGTGTGAAAGAGTGTTTGTATAGTAACCGCAATCAATAACGGCGTCGCTCGTAGCTAGCCGAGATTAGTACAGGTCGACCGCTGGGATGCGTGGAACTTTTAATCTTATTTTAGACGAGTTGAAAAATAAAAGAAGAAAGGAGAATGGATTCTAGATCTATGTTAAACACGGATGTAAAATATATATAATTTTAAGATCTATTTTAAATATGGATATAGAATATATAAGAAGAGGGCTTGTAGAGTTCGTTAGGATTTACTATTCATAGATGACTAATAAAGATAACTCATTTTATCTGTTGATAGGTTTAAAACTAGATTGATAGTGATGCATGAGAATTAGGGTTCTTGGAAGAAACTAGGGTTTCCTCACTATTGACCCTTGTCCCTTCATTGATCTCTATTCATGTATAACCCTTAACAAAACAATTGTTAATCTGATCTCAAATCAAGTTCAAGACTATCAATAAATTGATAGCGCGCCCGATTAGGATATTAACGATTCTTTTGCTAAAGTTTATAAACTTCATAAGACGTAAAAGAAGTTAAAGGATTTTTTCATCCATTGATCTACCCTGATCCTACGAACTCTATCAAGCAGAGAATTACTCGCGCATGATGGAGATAGAAGAAGAAGAACGGATAGATATCATAATGTAAATACAAAAAATAAATGCAAAATGATTAAACTAATGATCTACTTTATTAATCAACTTCACAAGTACAAATCCTATGAGTTTAGATTACAAGAGGAAGAAGTTGCTTTTGATCTCTGCCTTGTAGGAAATAGATATTCCGTTGAATTTCACGTCGCCTTATCACGTTGAATCGTGGACCTGTCGTGAATCACTTGTTCTTTGACGGTGATTTGCTTCGTGTAAAAGGTGATGATTTCTAGCTTTAGCCCTCGATCTTATTTATAGTCACAGAAAATACAAACCCTTGATGTCATATGTGAGGTTTTGTTGAGCAGATCCTATCCACAAAAACCCACACCCTAACTCTTCAGAACGGCGACGGATTTTCCGCATATTGCATGTTTTGGCCATGGAACCGCGGTGGGTTGGTGAGATCATTTGATAAAAATTCTTCGCTAGCCTTATAATGACACATGGAGATTGTTGTGATATCTGGAATCTTTATATCTTCTCTGAGTCTCTGCCAGTATTGATTCTACGATTTTATTAAGCTTCATCGGCAGATTTTTGATTCCCGACATCTCGATATCCCGATCTCCTGACCTAAGCCAAATCTTGCACAATATCTTCATGAATAATGTTAGTAATTTTTTTTTATAGAGATATTATTCTAACCATTTGTATGATATTATATCTTTTAAAGAATCTTGATTAGAATATTTGATATGATATGCATAACAAAAAATATTATATATATATTATATGCATATATTTTCCTTCATAATGTTAATTATAATATATAAACATATGATAAATAGTATTTTGTAGATAAAACCAAATATGTTCTATATTTATAATAAACACCTTTAAATATTTAAGAAAGGTAAAGAAAATGTTATATCAAATGTGCGATATTTTCGACTGAACAAATACCCCCAAACTTAACTTTGATCGTCCCGAGCAAACTATTTATTCAAGAGAGGGAGAAAAAGAAAAAGAAAAACCTAAGTAGCACACTTTCATAGACAACACGATTGCACGGAGCACGTGTAACAAGCCGTTAAACCTCTAGGTGTCCCTAATAGGAGGAGTGTTGTCTCCTGAGGGTTTTCAGCGGATTACACCCATAAAATCCTATAATAAAAGAAAGAAAATGAAAGTCACATACAAAGATAAGAACTATAAAAAAAAGAACTTGAAAATAAGAGTTTCCAACTACACTAGCTTTTCGGTTGCCATGAGCCCTATCTTAATGGTCATGAAAAGATGTTAGAAATCACATCATCTCTCAATAAAACATCGCTTTTACTCTATACCCCTACGTGTGTGTAAAACATATCTCTACACTTAGAGAATTTAATTCAAGCTATCATACTCTTGTCCATTTTCCTTAGTACTGTATATTCGGTGAATAATTTCGATGAAATTGCTCACACATCCTTCATGCAACCATTAATACTTCTTGAGGTACTAACCAACCGATTACAAAATGTGCTCGCACATTAAGGCGTAATTTTCCTCGTCTTGCAACACCTAAGGCTTAACAGTGGTTCCTAAACCAGTTAGTCTAAGGCACTAGGTGATAAAGCATCCTCGCTATTTTTTTTTGATACCATAAGCAATTACAAAACCAGTGTTCATTTTTCTTCTCCATTTTTTTTATTTTATTTTTCTTCATACCAAGGTTTTTGGATAAGAGCATTTCAAGGTATCCTCTACTATCTCAAGTTTCAAGATGTGTGCAAGTGTGTATAGTAGGGTATCAACGTTCAAATGTTTGGCCTCAAGAATAGGGATTATTTTTCAGACTTATTTTTATCCTCAGATTAGTAATTTCCTTCATCTTACTAACCCTTGGGACAACGGCTCATGACTACTTATTACAAGCTTCGTTTAAGAAAACATCTAACTTTCTTGCTTTTCTCAAACTATTCCTATCTTCTATATGTAATTTTTCACTTTCAAAATTTCATTATCAAAATTTTTTGTGCTTATATATATGATAATGCAAAATAATGCGTGAATTAGCACAAACCTCCCCAAACCTATTTGCAGCAGTGCCCTCACTGAAGTCATCTATTAAGCTTAAAAAAACTGTAGATTTGGAAGGAAAAGTTAGTACAGGGGACATGAATAAATGACATTGAAATTCTTCCCTAAGCTTATTTTGGCTCATAATTTTGGAAAAATTTATTTATTTTTTCGTTCAAGAGCCAAAATATATTTTTCTCCCCCTCCCAAACTTGAGTAAAATAGTATTAAGCATTTAAAATTATGAGGGGGGTTAAAGTAATTGATTAATAAAAAGCTTTACAAAGACCAAAAGTCAACACCAACCATTCAAAGATTTTATTAATGTAGCACCAAGGTTGGTAGAAGATCATGTCACCTATCGACGGGAAGAAGTGGAGAGGGGATAAGAAATGGAATAGAACGGGTTTACATCTCGGTTTATAGAGACGAAGCAATGATGGTGAACAAAAACGAGAATATGAATGAGTAGGTATGGATAGAATAGTCACATTCTCATATGGGATAAGAAGAAATGGTGGTGGTTCAACTTCTTCGGGTGGAGGTTAATTAATCACAAAATCCGTGTCGTTTAGGAATGCGAGTTCGTCGGCGAAAATATCATCGAAACTTTCATCGATGGCCCGATTGAACGTTTCAATGTTAATAAGTATCGCGCCAGAATTCAACACACTTGATTTGTCAAAAATTATGGAGGTATGAGACTCAAAAAACTCAACTACTTTATTCTTAAAAGAGTCGAAATCAAGTTGTCTTTCTAGAATTATTAAACTCGAAATATCGGAGTGTGATTTATCAAAACTCGATAGAATTAAAGGAAGATTAGAAGAAGAACCAAAGAATGTGGGTGATGGAATGGGTAAACAAATTTGGGTGTCGAATATTGCTAAACCAGATATGGAAAATGAATGCGGAATATCGTTCTGCTTTTCGGTCATGCATTTATCATTAATTTCCAGACGCATATGGGGTTCGGAAAAAACAGTTAATGGATCGAGATGAAGTTCACACGGAGGTGAAAGGACATGATGAATTGGTGAGAAAAACTCATTCAAAACTGTGGGTTCATCATCCAAAATATCCCCAGCGTTAATATCCTCAATCAAGTGAAAGTTAAAATTCTCATACACCTCACCAAAAGCATGATTTTCAATCAATTTTGGTTCTAGAGTGGAGGTGTAGAGATCACAAGAATTGGGTGTGGTTTCACTTGACATAGACCCGTCACAATCGGGTAAATCAAACACTACAAAGTCGCATAACTCATCAAATATTCTATCTTCAATTGGTGAATCATTTGGTGTACTCGATAGATTTGTGAAACTGGAGTTGTGGATTTCAATTTGGGATAGGGAGGTTTGATTTGGAAGGGTGTACTGCTCTCTCTCACTAATCAAATTCTCAATTTGTCCTATTGCCGTATAATACATTGGAAAAGTTTGATTTAGTTGGAAACTAGTTGCTCGTTTATTGGGTTGTATGAAGGCGGCCATGGACGCATTCAATTCCTCTATGTGGCGGCACAAGGCTACCCGAAATTCTTCCACTGTCCGTTCAAGACTAGACATGGGTCGGTAAGGGGTTTCAGGAGAAGATTGAAATTCTTGTGGATATGTGAAACTCCCAAATGACTGTTCAGAAGAAATGTCTAGAGAAGGTGTAAAAGTCGGGTAGGATTGATAGAAATCGAATGGTTGTTAAAAATGGACAGGAGTAGGATCAATATTGTGATAAGAAGAATAGTGAGATTGGTTGGTTGGTTGGCGACTGGCAATAGATGTCATATACGCCTCAAAACAAGTAGCAATACTTTCTTCAGGAAATGATGGTGTTTGTTGTCCTAACGGTTTTACCGGATTGAAACTTTGGGATTCGGTCTTTGCAATATACTCAGCAATGGACATGTGTTTAGGTGGTTCCTTACTTGCTTTAAATGAATTATCAACATAAGATGATATTGAATTTTTGTGAGGAGTTTAACTGTTTCTTTCCGCTCTCAAAGACATTGTAAAGTCGGATGGTATACCGAAGTGATTACGAAAAAAAGAAATATCTGGTTCTGAATAGTAAAGCTCAGCAAGAGTTTGTCTATTTTAGTTACCCATTATAAGAAGGTGAAAAGGGAAAGATTTAAGCTCTATTTAGATTGTTTTGCTTTGAAAGTAGGACTTGGGGGTTGACTCAACAAATCACAAAATGAACAAACAAACCCTAAAACTAAGGTCACCTACGTCAAGCACTAGACCGCTCCTAAACTTCGAAAGGACAAGCCACATGATCAATCCTCTACCACCTCTTTATCACTCTTATAAACAGGTAAGTACAAGGTAAGTGGGAGGTATCCGCTATACGAATCACCGAAAATAGCGGGCCTAATTAAGTAACCACTTTCCTAGACACACTTCCCTAGACACCACAAAAGTAATGCGGATAAGCGATAGAGTACCCACGACCTTTCTCTGTCCTAATTGAGCACGACGGTCCTTAAGGCTTGGTCTAGATTTTTTTTATTTAATATAGGGTTATGCGCATGCACGTTTGCGATTTGTGGGGCTTAGGAAGGGTGATGAAATCCCCACATAATCTGAATTTTGGTCTTGCCCATTAAGTCCGTATTAAAAATATGCAAAAACAAACCAATTGCAAAACACGCAAAAAGATTTTTTTTAGCTACAATATTTTGCAAAGAATCCTGTAAAAAATAAAATTATTGGATTTCTATATGAGAGAGAAAGAGTTGAGGAATATACCAGAGGATTTTAGTTAGGGAAGACCACCAAGTGGCCGCGGTTCCGCGGCTAAAGTCACAATATTGCGGCGGTTCCGCCGCACTATAGTGCTTTGTTCTGATGAATTTTCTACAATAGCCTTCTAAGTTCTTCTGGGTCTTGATGAACGTCTCTGAATCTTTATCTCCTCACTACAGCGACTCCATATTCCCTCGCAAAAAGTCACACAATAATCGTTAATACACAATTTATTGTTTTATTTTATTTTTATTATATGGATCGAATAAGAATTCAAAACGAATAGCAAGAAAAAAATTACGCACATATCCTCGGCAACGGCGCCATTTGATTGATTCTGTAAAAGTGTTTTTGTAGTGGTAACCGCAATCAATAACGGTGTCGCTCGTAGCTAGCCGAGATGAGTACGGGTCGTCCGCAGGGATGCGTGGAACTTTTAATCTTGCTTTAAACAAGTTGAAAAATAAAAGAAGAAAGGAGAATATATTCTAGATCTATGTTAAACACGGATATAAAATATATACAATTTTAAGATCTAGTTTAAATATGGATATATAATATATAAGAAGAGGGCTTATAGGGTTCGTTAGGATTTAGTAGTCATGGATGACTAATAAAGATAACTCCTTTTATCTTTTGATAGATTTAAAACTAGATTGATAGTGATGAATGAGGATTAGGGTTCTTGAAAGAAACTAGGGTTCCCCCACTATTGACCATTGTCCTTTCATTGATCTCTATTCATGTCCAGCCCTTAACAAAACAATTGTTAATTTGATCTCAAATCGTGGTCAAGACTATCAATAAATTGATAGCACGCCCGGTTAGGATGTTAACGATTCTTTTGCTAAAGTTTATAAACTTCATAATACGTAAAACAAGTTAAAGAATTGTTCGTCCATTGATCTACCATAATCCTACAAACCCTATCAAGTGGAGAATTACTCGCGCATAATGGAGATAGAAGAAGAAGAACGGATAGAGATCATAATGTAAATACAAAAAATAAATGCTAAATGAATAAACTAATGATCTACCTTTATTAATCAACTTTAAAAGTACAAATCCTATGAGTTTAGATTACAAGAGGAAGAAGTTGCTCTCGATCGCTGCCTCGTAGTAAGTAGATGTTCCGTCGAATTTCACGCCGCCTTATCACGTCGAATCGCGGACCTGTCGTGGATCACTTGTTATTTGAAGGTAATTTGCTTCGTGTAAAAGGTGATAATTTCTAGGTTTAGTCATCGGTCTTATTTATAGTCACAAAAGATACAAACCTTAGATGTCATATGTGAGGGTTTATTGAAAAAATTCTACCCACGAAATCCCACACCACAACTCTTCAGAACGGCGGCGGATCTGTCGCATATTGCATGTTTTGGCCGCGGAACCGTGGTGGGTTGGTGAGATCATTTGATGAAAATTCTTCTATAGCCTTATAATGACACATGGAGATTGTTGTGATATCTGAAATCTCCATATCTTCTCTGAGTCTCTACCAGTATTGATTCTACGATTTTATTAAACTTCATCAGCAGATTTTTGATTCCCGATCTCCTGACCTGAGCCAAATCTTGCACAATATCTCCATGAATAATATTAGTAATATTTGTTATAGAGATATTATTCTAACCATTTGTATGATATTATATCTTTTAAAGAATCTTGATTAGATTATTTGATATAATATGCATAATAAAAAATATAATAAAAATATTATATGCATATATTTTCCTTTATAATGTTAATTATAATATATAAACATATGGTAAATAGTATTTTGCAGATAAACTCAAATATGTTCTATATTTATAATAAACACCTTTAAATATTTAAGAAAGGTAAGGAAAATGTTATATCAAATGTACGATATTTTCGACTGAACACAGTGCAAAAGCAATATCTGGTGTTGTACTTGACATCTCATGATTGACTCAATTGCCTAAGCAAGTGATATGCCAATCATGCAAATCTCTCTCCTTATCAGTCTAAAAGACATCTCTTTAGAGATGGTGACTCCATCACCTGCGGGTACACCACCAAGCCAGGAGTCGTCCATTCAAAAATAGTTAAGAATAGTCTCAAGTACCCAAATTAGGACACTTTCCAAATATAGATCTAAAACCATAAATCTAGTCACCAGAATCCCTGATATTTTATCCATATCCTTTATGGAGAAACTACCTTATGACAACCACGGTATAACCGATCGTAGTATAGGAATATCACTTCCTATCAAGTGCATATCATCCAATTACCAGGACATCACTCACTACTACTTTCTTACCAGATCCATCTCTTATTCTGATGAAGTCAAACTCTATGACTGTCACATCAAAAATAGATGATCTATCTCCACTATACCTGCTTTAGTCTATAAATAGACATACGCTACTTGCCCACAATGCTTCCGCTGCTCCCACTGACTAAAACAACTCTCTGGCAGAGTCATATACACGTGCACTTTTCAAGCTAGTTTACAACGACGCTATACTCATCCTCCTGCCAGATCTCATAGTCTAGAATAGCAGCAATGGCAAGTTTGGGTAATCATAAAGCTCCCTGTCACCGTCTTTGAGGATACCAAAGTACCTCCCAGGTGCCTGAGGTTACCCACCAAATCTGCGGAGTGGCTAATGGATCGTTAAAACCATTTGAATCCTTAGGTTCTATTAAATTTTCAGTAATCGTTTGTGGTTCTGGAATCACTTCCCGTTCTACCATACTCCCACTAATATTTTCTTGAAAAGAATCCATTTTACTAAAATTAGTGGCGGGTCAAGAACAATACAACTATTAATCTTCCTGATGGTAGAAAGTTAACCCTCGTCGAAGCCCGGGATAACCCACAAACTGCCATTACTAAAACGTTCCTTGAGTTTTTCCTGCCTCAGGTTTTAAGCATAAGCCGGAAAACTCCATATACTTTAACATCGTTAAGATATGAATCCATTCTATATATCCAATATAGAAACAAAGGCACTAATTTAATTAGAACCAGATTAAAAATCATGCGGCTGTTTCCAGTGCATATCAACCAAATGGAAGAAGGCCAAACAGCATTACTCATTAAGGAATGCATTCGCGTATGAGTAACCTGAAAGAGAAGCTAGTTCTCAAAACCATTACTTACAACGAAATACCTAGCATAAGTATCTACATCTTCGATTACCTCGGAAAATCCTGATACTTCCAACAAATGGTTCTCTACTTTATTCTTATACCTATAACTTCTCAAAACTTGGACCCTGTATTTCAACGAAATACTTGTCTAAAACTAGAGAATTCAAAATTAAAGAGAATATAGTACGAGTATCAACCCTTTGTCTTGCAACATATGGTTCTCTACTTCATTCTTATACCTATAACTTCTCAAAATTCGGACCTTGTATTTCAACGAAATACTTGTCTAGAACTTGAGAAGTCATGAGTAAACAAAATATAGTAAGAGTACCAACCCCTTTGTCCTAACGGACATCAGAAAACATACAATACTTTGTATAAGTCCCCTGAGTTCAATAACTCAAACCCTGTGCGTCGTAGGTTGAAAACTGTACTATAATTAAGAAAAAATACATCGTTATTGAATGCGCCTTACCTAATCACGACAGATATAGGTAAATGTTATAGAAATAATTTCAAAAAGTTATATCTTACTTTATAAAATAAACGTACAGATATATCAGTTTGAAATTGGTGCATAACGATGGATATTCAAAACCAAATATTTTTCGTCAAGCAAAACCCATGTGATTTCCTTAAATATCATAAATTACAAAGAATTCTGATATGTATTGAGGATCTAATCACCCAATTCCCAATATCTTACTCCCACTCATCATCCGTAATACCATACAAATGTGAGGATCAAATCTGGTAAATACATACCATGGAGTTAGAATCTAATTGGGAAAACAGTTTTCACTTAACATCGC
The DNA here is from genome assembly GCA_030015575.1 of Agapanthus africanus. Classification (NCBI taxonomy): domain Eukaryota; kingdom Viridiplantae; phylum Streptophyta; class Magnoliopsida; order Asparagales; family Amaryllidaceae; genus Agapanthus; species Agapanthus africanus. The sequence goes on along the minus strand of JASDDO010000031.1, from coordinate 517,182,067 downwards.
ACAGTAAATCTAAAACATGAAAAAATTTCGTAGGGGTATCCGGGTATTCCTAGTAATACCTCATCTACTATCCCGGTTCATGACTGTAACCGTGTATTTCCTTGCCATCTCTCCAATCCCTTTATTTGTCTTTACTTATTACCTTCTGTACACCATCATTAGGTTAAATGGTTTTCTTCCTTCCCTACCTTTCGGCACCAGCTAAGGTTTGGAAGAAGACTATCCAATAAGCACAATAGATGTACTCTCCTAATACTAGGAGCCCTCGCAACCTGAGAGAAGGTAAAGAGAAAAGACAACTGAATAATCCTATTTTATTTCCCCAGAATCAGAATCCATCCTCGAACTGGAACAAGTTCCTTCGAGTTCGGATGTAACTATACGATGGCATATCCAAGTATTATGGATCTTCGTAGTGATACGAAGTGTTCTGGAGAAATCCAAAATGGATGTAAGAGTGGCAGGGGTATACGTGGTTTTGTCATGAATGATAGTAGTCGTAATTTCCTTTGCCCTTAATCTAATCCCTTTATTATGTATTTATTTATTACCTTCTGTACACTACACTCAGGCTAATTGGTTTTCTTCCTTCCCTACCTTTCGGCACCTGCTTATAGTTTGAAAGAAGGCTATCCAATAAGAGTAATAGGTGTACTCTCCTAATATCAGGAGCCCTCGCAACTTGAGAGAATGTAAAGATAAAAGACAACCGAATAATCCTATTCAATTTTTCCAGAACCAGAATCCATCCTCGAACTGGAACAAGTCCTTCGAGTTCGTATGTAACTATACGATGGAAATATCCAAGAAATGTGGATCTTTATAGTGATACGAAATGTTCCGGAGAAATACAAAGGTGATGTAGGAGCGGCAATGATATATGCGACTCCATTACAATCCAAAAGCCAAAGTATTTTTAAGAAGGTTCAATTAACTTGGTTCATGAGTTTTAGTTTAGGGTCAGGCCATGGTCGCTACCAAAGAGAGAGAGAAAAGAAATACTCAGCGTGCACTCTAATCTAGATCAGATTAGTTAATCACTTTATCTAATCAGGATGTCTCCCACTGTTTCTTAGAATTCTCCTCCAAACCCAAAAGGAGAATTAGTCGGGATCATCTAAAATCGCCAGATAAGTAACACCTACTCATCAGTGGGAATCGGGATCCAACTATCATCGCATGATAACCTGATGGAAGCCACCATACTCCAGAAGGTATGCGCATGCCTGGAAAATTTCCTGAATGTTTGAAACTCCCGATGTGATTTTTACCCCAAGTGGCTTATGACCTTGATAGAGGTCAACACATCATAAGTCGCAAATCAAGTTCAACCCGTTATTGTCCTGGATTAACTTAGACTCACCCGCACAAGCCCTTGACAGAGGTCAACATGACCGTGCGACTGTCCTTAATAATCATATATCTATGCAACAAACAAGTATTACCCAGCTACCAAGCACTGTGCTTTGACAGAGGTCAACATACATAGCATGAATACTAAGTAATACCTATAAGAAATGACGGAGGGCTACGACTGGTTTTTGGAGAAAAAACTTTAATGTAATGAACTTGATATCGTTGAAGGAATCCAAGTGGTTTTACAAATATATAGTGGCGCAAACTTTTGCTAAAGAGGTCACTCCTTGTGAAGAGATCTCGGCTCTTTCCTCCTCAAATGAGTTGCAGGATATTCCAAAATGAATACCACGATGCAAAGCAAAAGAATCGACTATAGTGAAGTTATTACCATCACGTACACTTTTGCTCAAGAGGTCACTCCAGATGAAAGGATCTCGGCTCTTGCCTCGTCGAATGAGGTGTTGGATATTCATAACCGAATACCACTGTGCAAAGCAAAATAAAACATCTGTAATGTCTGTTTACAAAAAACTTGGTTCCAACAACATCAAATAGGTTTGTTTTATCCTTGCGTTAATCGAAATTAATGCAGACCTATCAATTAAATATATCACACCAGATAAAGGAACAAAAAGTATAATGTACATAAATCTCATCTGCATTCGCCACTGGGCCCCATCATCATCCGTTAGGTTACTTAACTAATGGCAGAACGGGGGCTAGACTAGCACGGGTGCAAAACATATACAACATCTACCAGTATATATATATATATATATAACATTCATCCCAGGCATGATATAAAGCAACATCACAGAATCTCAACCAACAACACAGAGTGGTGGATAATCTTGGAGCCTCAGGTTTCATTGGAGCCGCAAATGACACTCGACATTCCCTATCATGTGGATAGCCTGTGCAACGAAAACCTAGACCCCTACGAGTGCGGCAAGTTACCCGCAAATCCCAGAAGCGAGGCAGCCCCAATCAACAACGTGAATGGGCCACCCAGCACTTCACGGAATCTGGTAACTTGAGCACCCCTCTGTGGGTCAACCTATACCCCCTACGAGTGCGGCGAATAGCCCGCCAATTCTAGAGTAAGGTCCTCTCCGTCTCAACGCTATGAGATGCGGACTCGTTGCCCTCTAGAACCCGGCTATTTATTCACTCCGCCTTGGGGTAATCCTAATACAGAAAAGAAAATAAATGTACAAGGGTGACATCGATCTCAACTCGGTCGTGCCCTAAACAAATAACATACAAACTGGCAGAAACAGCAGTCCACATGTCGTACGCTCATCCCGCAATATCAAATGTACAAATGAATCTAAACTGTACTACCATTGCACCACTGGCTATCCACCACGACAATCCAACCACAATCTCAGCACAACACAGAACATCAACATGAATATCATGTTCGCAAACCCGTTTAAAAGACATATAGCAATTAGATGAGTTGTGTCACTCTAATGACATTCACGGTCGCAGATAGTAATGTATGCACTGAAAACATTTAAACAGTGTTAAAAATAGCGAGTACGAAATACTCCGTATTGCCCGAAACAAAAGATAACATAATATCCAACCTGGGAAAAACCAAACAATACCTGAGAACCAATATTTCAGAGACTAGAACACCCAAAACATTTCAAGTTTCAAATCCCTAGGAAAACCAGCCAAGATGGGAATTCGTGCAATCTCGCCGGCCAGAATATGGTATTTGGGGTTCGTGTTTTGAGAGTGTTCTAGTTACACAATGAGTAGCCTTCTGCAACTGTTTAAAAATTTTTAGAAGACTCTGAAAAATTTGACAGAAACTGGAACTTTGTTCGTATTGTTTTAGAGTTGTTTCGGTTTCGTTACTACAAACACCTTTTAAACTGCTAGTATGGGGTTTATGGGCTTGCTCTAATACCATGTTGGGTTATGCAAACGCCCTGGCTATCAAACCATGACTGATGCGGAACAAAAATTTTCTAAACTGGCACTAGAACAACCCGAAATACGGATCGACCATAAACCCTAAAGTGAGCAAATTATAAAGAAAGGAGTTAAGGATGGTTATACCGAATGATCCATGTCCTTCGGTCTTTAACCATCATCCCAAGCTCCTAGAGATCTCCGTGATCAAGCTTGATCTCCGGACTCCCTCCATCGAAGATGATCCACCTGAGAATTTGTATTCCGAGCTCCTACCTCAATAGCCGAGGTAACTAGGGTACCTAGTTTGCTAAACTAGATAGCCTAGAGGATGTAGAGTATAGTGATTGATTAATTTGTCTCATAACACCCTAAGTTTCTCAACACATGAGACTTGAAGGGTGGAAGTAGAAGAAGATGCTTGAGGATGAGAGTGTGAAGCAACTCAAGAAAAATGGCTAAGTGCTGTGAGCAATTATTGAAGCCATAATATTATATCTCAAGTCCCCAAAATATCTCAAGGCTCCAAAATATCTCACAACCCAAACAAATATCAAGAATGCCTCAATAGTGAATCCACGAGTCACCCCATGAGTCACCCTATGAGTCATGCTTGAATAATAATCACCTCATCCTCCGCCTCATTAACCATTTAATCATAAATGGTTAAAACTAAATGAGGTAGCATCTTCTAAAAGCACCTTGTAATGAATTACAAGAATACCCCTCATCCGTATATACATATTCGTATTCGTATTCCGACAAAATACGAATACAATGAGACATAAATAATCCAACAATCCAATACTAGAATCCGGTTTAAACCAAAGCCCACAAGTATAAACCGTCCGAATCATGATACGTGCACAAGTGCACGTATATAATCGAACCCTGCCGTAAGACCATACGGCCTCTACATAGTTTCACCCGAACCAGGGAAACCCTCTGTATGGGACTCTAAAGACTCGTCAATACACTGGCGGTGGGTTTAACCACAAGCACGTCAGCGGCACTTGCTGTACGTAACGGCTACCTAGGTATTGAGCGAAAGGAAGGCCGACGAGCAAACTCATCATGATCCCTATTGAGCCTGTCCATGACAATATCCGTACAGTCCGGTCTGTTCGTCTAAGAGTATCGCATATCAAGTCTAGACGGGTGGATAAAGTCAGACCCCTAATAACGTGACATTTCATGTCGGTATGAAGCCCATCACCAACTGAGAAACTACTGATCCAAATCAGTAATTCTTGACTACCTTAGCCAAGGATTTCTGGTGATGGCCACCCGTGCACTGCGGAACCGCCGCAAAACCCATGGTTTAGACGCGGTTCCGCGGTCAAATTTTCGAGTTAGAGGTCCGTACATCACAGTATTTCTTAGTTTTTCCTGCTTAATTTTATGAGAATTTTTAATTCAGAAAAAACCACATTTTTGAAAATGTACAGAGAGGGTTCCGTGTCGGGGTTTCGGCGTTCGATCGGACATTAAATTTCGTCTAGACTTCGCCTAAAGCTCTAGCTTGGCTCTGATACCACTGCAGGGTTGCTAGGCACGCGCACAAGGGTCTACGAGGCATCAACCATGCCCGATTAAAAAATTAGCCGTGCCGAACAACCTGAAGCCGGATCTTTAAACTAGAGTTTAGGCGAAAACTAACATTCTAAACACTTTAACACTAAGTGAGAGGGATTAAAACCTTTGTAGATCCGGTCCTTCACTTCATAAGCTCTGTGTTGAAGTCCCTTCGCTGCGATCATCATGCTCCGGACTCTCGAGAGGCTCCACGAAGAGAGAGGTGCAGTCTTGCTTCTGATCTTCGATACAAAGATGATCTACCTTGAAGTTTCATTAACACAAGCTAACACTCACTAAAATTGAGTGAACACTCTCATCTAAAGGGCAAGGGAAGATGGGGATGATGAAGTAGGATTTTTGCTCTCTTTATTTATCTTTTTCTCACATTTATTCATCACTTGGAAAAAAGCTAGTAAGCTTTTTCCATGAAGAAAGTTGAAGGAAGAAGATGAAGAATATTATGATAGAATCCTTTTGTGATGAACAATGATAGACTTTGATAAGGTTAGAAATGCAACCATGGTTCAAGTAACCATTGTAGAGAATTAACTAGGGTTAGGGTTTAGGGTTGAGTTAAAGAAATATCATGCAAAAATATCTTTTCCAAGACAAAAAGAAAACCTTCTAGAAACATCTAGAAAGGTTTAACCCTAATCAAACCCTAACCATGTTTAATCTCTACTAAACATGTTGCATTAGTAATCATATCATGTTACAATATTATATATCACATATATAATATTTATCGTAACAAAATAAAATAATACATTTAACATATATCGCATATATATCAATGTATTACCCGAGTGAGAAAAAGAATCTTTTAGTGAGCAAATATTAGTTAATGTAATTTTAATATATCATATATATTATTATACATTAAATTATAGAATCAACAATTGATCCGACAATCCGGCTATATCGCATATAACCGACTAATATTTATCTGTACCGATTTATCGAATCAACACTTGATCCGATGACCCGGTTGATATCAAATATCGCGAGAATAGAATACGGTATCTCATATCGTATTATTCTCGGTCCCGCACATATCACATATGTGCCCCTACTCCGTTTTGCCTGAGTCAAGAAACCTCTGTGTAGGACTCTAAAGAATCGTCAATACGCCGGCAGTAGGTGATGATCATATCAAACACCCACAAGCTGCAAGCGGTCAGCTAAACGTAACAGCCACCCTGGTATTGAGCGCTCAGAAGATCAACAAGCAAGCCTATAACTTCTCCTGTGAATCCAAACAGTAACACTCCCGTACAGTCCGGTCTCGTCATCTGATATGTCGCATATCTCGTCTAGGGGTGGTAAACGTCAGACCCTAGTAGCTCGATAAGTCGTGTTGATATGAGGTCTATAACAGTTCGAGAAACTACTGATAACACTTACCAGTAAATCTCAGCAACCCTGGCCAGGGATTTCCGGTTATAGCCAATCGAACACAGCACAACATCAACTCCCTATACCGGGAGAGACGAAACCCCTCCTATCGCTCATTGCCTCCATGTGATTCGGGACTGTACCCAAAAGCCACCTTTTGCATGCCCTGTTGGACGTGGTATGATGGAAATCAAAGCACAGTGGGAATCACACAAGACTCTATGACGATCTCGGGTCAACAGACTACTCTGTACCAGTGTCACCGGAGAACTGCCATCTGACGTGAGGTATAATACCATCTGGGAGTTCTCGGCGAGTCCGTCCAGTGTACCCAGTCTCCACTGAGCACCCGCACACCATCCTTGATGTCAAACACCGATGGATATGGGATCATCCATCGCCCATCATATGGGTAAAGATGCGTATACGCTAGTCTACTCTGGTGTATCGATGCCCTGTCTCGATACACCCTCGACTAGGAACAGTTATAGGATGTACTCGTCGACTACCGTGGCCCCACTAGTATGATCTCATCACAGTCCCAGTAGTCGAGTACATATCCTAAGGGCTTTATCAACATGTAATATAGAAACAATCAGAGTACATGTTAAGATAAAGAACAACCAGATAGCATACTATCATGTCGAGCAAGAAAGTCCTCCCTATATATATCCTACCATCCACTACAATGTACATCGTATGTACAGTAATGGCCTCTAGGGCATACATATAACTAACATCCTGAGCCAATCTTTGTAGTTTGGCCCTGTCAGTATGTTTTTATCTAGAAGTAATTTAAGTCCAGTCATGATATTTGGTCGCTGCAATTAGGGGAGAGAGAAGAAACACTTTAGCATGATGCTCTTGCAAGTTTAGAGTGGTTTTTAATTTGTCTAAACAGGATGGCTCCCACTGTCTCTCGAATCCCTCCTCAAACCATAAAGGAAGAATTAGTCGGGATCAATCTCACCGTACAATTCTTGCTTAACCGTTGAGCCAGGCCAGTGTCGGTACTTCGAGGGAGGTTTTCCAACGCTTTCGCGAAGTTCCTTAATTAAATAACCACTTTTCCCTGTGGGCACAGCCCCGCTAACACTTTTCTAGACACCTACTTGGTTTATAACATTGATCGTTAAGTGAGAAAGTTCCGGAGGAGTAGCATATACTCACAGTAGGATCGGGACCCAAATATCATCGCGTGACAAAACTGAAGGAATCCTACCAGAATCATCACACTCTAAATGGTATGCAGCGCTAGCAAGTTTCAGTTTCTTTTGAAACTCCCGATGCGGATTTTTGCCCCATGCTCTTATGACCTTGACTTTGGCCAAAATATCATAAGTAACATGTCAAGTTCTACCCGTCATTCTCCAGGTTAATTTGAACCCACCCGTACCTACCCTTGACTTTGGCCAACATGGCAGTACGACTGTCCCAAACCAACACATCTATCTATGCTGCACATGAATACCCAATAGCTACCAATCACTATGCCTTGACTTTGGCCAACATACATAGCTTGAATACTTATTGACCATTCATGTGAAACGACGGAGGGCTACGAATGGTTTTGGCGAAACCGTGAACGTAGTGAACTTGATATAATCGAAGGAATGAGATAGCTTTCAAAAGGAGTAGTTCAAGCTCTGCATTTAAAAGTTGGTTTTGAAAAGAACCGAGTGATTTTGAAAGTGTTCCAACGACTTTTACTTGGTTTAGTTTTTCTTGCATTAATTTTAATGCGTCCCATCAATTAATCCTACCATTGCAGAAAACAACGAAAATATGACGTACGCTTATGCCATCCTCATTTGCCATGGGGTCCCGTCATCACCCGTTAGGTTACTTAACTAACGACAGAGCGGAGGCTGGACCAGCGCGGATGCAAAACATAAGAAATGCCAAAATAGATATCATATAGATATATATAAACATTCGTCACATGCAATGATAGCCATTCTAGATCATAGATGGACACATTGGATATACTAGGAATCCGCATTTCGTACGAGCCAGTAACGAAGAGCGGATTACACGGTCGCGATGAATAGCCAAACCCCACCCTAGACCCCTATGGGTGCGGCAAACTACCCGCCAAGTACCCGAAGCGAAGCAACCTCCCTCAACACCGTGAGTAGGCCACTCGGCACTTCGAGATACCCGGTAGTTTGTGCACCCCACCTTGGGTCTATCCTAGGAGCAAAAACAGTAAAAGAAATTATACAATGACGGCTATAACCCCAACCCGGTTGTGCGGCCATACAAATAATATTACATCAATTTACATGTTACAAGAATTGAAAGAATAAGAAAACTCTCATCTCACAACCCCCGGCTATTCATCCGCGACAATCCAACGAATTCATATGCACAAACCATCAACATTACAGATCACAGATATGTATAACCCCCACTAATCGACGTATAGCAATTAGCAGACGTTCAATACAAATATCACATCACAGATATAACCCATTAGCCAAAGTGTAAAGAAGTTCGATCAAAAATACGGATTTGTGACCACCCCAAAAACTAACTAGTTCTCTGGAAATTCTGGGTAGAAACAAACCATCCTAAAAATCCCAAAACAGCAGCAGAAGAACACTGCAGGAAAAACGACCCACGGCCGAGTTAACTCGGCCGCGATTCCGCGGTGAGTTGGTCGACTCGCTGGTTCGTTTTTCTTGGGTGTTCTGTAAAAACCCTGAGCCGATTTTTAGTGTATGATTTATTATTTTTGGAGCAGAAATAAAAATCGGCAGAAACTTAGGGTTTTTGAAAAGTGTTTTGCGATTTTTTACGATCGAAGTTCTAGATACTTTGCTAACTAGTTAGTTTGTGTTTAGCCTGGCTCTGATACCACTATAAGTCCACGTTGCCCACCCCGGTGCTTGCGGGGAGGCGGAAACGTTATGAAAAATCGGATTTTTACAACACTAAGCAACATTGACTATGCAAAAGGAGGGATCTTTGCTAAACAAAAACTAACTAACAGGCTAAAAGAGTTAGCTACTCGATTAAGGGGTTATACCTAAGTCTTGAAGTCCTTCTCTTCTTGCTCCTTGGAGTGAAAGAACGGGTTCTCCTTGTCGCCTTCTCTTGCCAAAGAAAGATCTACCCGAGGGCCTCTACCTTTAGCTCCAACATCAAACTAGAAGTGACTAAGGTGCTTGGTGTGCTAAACCTAGAACCTTAGAAAGAGTAGAGAGTAATTTAGAATGTTTTATCTCAAGCTTAATGGTTCTCAACTCATGAGAGGGAGAGCTTTGAGAGAGAGGAAGAGGAGGAGAGAGAATGAGAATGATAGAATGAGAAGAATAAACCAACCTTCTCACATATATGTGAATTATGATAAATAAATAATTAGCTAAAGATAATTGTGATGGTTAATCATGAAATGACTATTATCATTTCACATTAAATACTTTTGCACGGATCAAAGAGCATCTTTCATATGAAATGATGATGGTCATCTTGTCAACCTAGGTCAACAAGTCAAGCATAGTCAAATGGTCAACAACCATAACCATAACACAATTATAATTAACTAATATTAATAAATCATATTTCACACATAAACATTAGGGTTAAGAAAATGACAATGGTCATCAACCCTAATGAAAGTCCTCTGCCTCTGCCTCAGTCAACTGTGCATACACACCCGTATCCGTGTTCCGAGAAACATGAATACAATGAGATAAAACCAATCCCAAAACATATACTAGGATCTGGCTTAAACCAAAGCCCGCTAGTATAAGTTGTCCGGACACCAAACTTGCACAAGTGCGCGGATGTGAACGAACCCCGTCGCAAAACCATGCGACCTCTACTCATTTTGCCTAAAGGCGAATAACCCTCTGTATGGGACTCTAAAGACTCGATACTACGCTGGCAGTGGGTTTAACCATAGACCGCAAGCGGCACTAGCTGTACGTAACGGTCCCCAGGTAGATGCCGATAAGAAGACTGACGAGGTAAACCCATCTGAACTCCTACTGAGCCTGAATGTGACAGTCTCCGTACAGTCCGGTCCGTTCGTCTAAGAACATCGCATGGCGGGCCTAGGGGGGTGGTAAACGTCAGTCCCCAACTAGCGGTACAATTCGTGTCGGAGTGTAGCCCAGAACACTCTGAGATAACACTGGAAACCTACCAATCTATCTCGCTTGCCCTTGACAGGGACTTTGTGTAATGGCTCTCCTAGACACAACGCGATATCAACCCCCAATACCGGGAGAGACGAATCCTGTCTAACCGTCACTGCCTCCAAGTGCTTCGGGACTGCACCCAAAAACTACCTGTTTGCACGACTCCTTTGAGCCGTGGTAGGGTAGTAATCCAAGTACAGTAGGAACACACTCGAGGCGAAGTGACAGTGTCAAGTCAGCGGACTAAGCTGTACTCATGTCACCTGGGAACTGATAACTGACGATAGGTATAATACCAACCAACAATTCCCGACGAGTCCTGTCCAGTGTACTCGTAACCTAACGAGCACCCGCATACTATCTCAAGTACGACGTACTGGCGGCTGTGGGACAGACCGTCTCCCAAGCCGGGATGAAAAGCGCATACGCTAGTCTACTCCGGAGTATCGATGCCCTGTCTCGATAGTCCTACGACTAGGGACCTGCATAAGGATGTGCTTGTGGATTACCCAGCCCCTACGAGTGTGACTACTATCAAAACGCTGGTAATCAAGCAAAGATCCTAAGGGCTCTACTAATGTGTAAAGGCGATATGCTAAAAGAAACATATGCACACATTAAAGTAGAAACAAACCAAGTAGCATACTACTATTTTGAGCAAGATTGTCAATACAAGGTGAATATCCCAAGCTTCCATCAAGTAATATACAAACTAGTATGATATAGTAATGGCCTCTAGGGCATATACACTAACATACTGTACATGAGATGTATAATGTAGTGGATGCTGGGACATATATAGGGAGGACTTTCTTGCTCGACATGATAGTACACTATCTGGTTGCTCTTTATCTTAACATGTATACTTATTGTCTCTCTGTTACATGCTGATAAAGCCCTTAGGATGTGTACTTGACTTCCAGGACTATGATGTAGATCATACTAGTGGGGGTTGGGTAGTCCATGAGTACATCCTTCAATGTTCCTAGTCGTGGGAATATCGAGACGGGGCATCGATATTCCAGAGTAGACTAGCGTATATCTTCTCGACCCATGTGATGGGCGATGGATGATCCCATATCCATTGGTGTTTGACATCAGAGACGGTATGCGGGTGCTCAGTGGAGACTGGGTACACTGAACAGACTCGCCGAGAACTCCCAGATGGTATTATACCTCACGTCAGATGGCAGTTCTCTGGTGACACTGGTACAGCTTAGTCTGTTGACCCGAGATCGTCATAGAGTCTTGTGTGTCTCCCACTGTGCTTTGATTTCCACCCTACCACGGCTCTACTGAGTCGTGCAAACAGGTGGTTTTTGGGTACAGTCCCGATTCACATGGAGGCAATGAGCGATAGGAGGGGATTCGTCTCTCCCGGTATTGGGGGTTGATGTTGTGCTATGCTCGACTGGCCATAACTGGAAATCCCTGGCCAGGGTTGCACTGATTTACTGGTAAGTGTTATCAGTAGTTTCATGCTTGTTATGGACCTTACATTGGCATGACTTATCAAGCTGGTCTGACGTTTACCACCCCTAGGCGAGATATGCGACATATCAGACGAACAGACCGGACTGTGCGGTAAGTGTCACTGATTGGATTCGCAGGAGTGTGAGAAGGCTTGCTCGTTGATCTTCTGATCGCTCAATACCCGGGTGGCTGTTACGTTTAGTAGACCTCTTGCGGCTTGTGGGTATTTGATATGATCATCACCTACTGCCGATGTATTGACGAGTCTTTAGAGTCCTACACAGGGGTTTCCTGGCTCAAGCGAAACGGAGTAGGAGCGCATATGTGATATGTGCGGGACCGAGATTGATACGATATAAGATACCGTATTCTATTCTCGCGATTTGTGACATTGATCGGTTGTATGCGATATATCCGGGTTATCGGATCAAGTGTTGATTCGATAAGTTGTTACTTTTGATATTAGTCGGTTATAGCCGAATTATTAAATCAAGAGTTGATTTAATAATTTAATGTATAATTATATATTTGATATATTACATTACATTAACTAGTATTAGCTCACTTAAGATTTATTTTCTCACTAGTTTGTGCATAAGTGTATATGAGATATATATTTGTGTACATATGTTTGTGTCATACTTGATGATACACACAAGATGGGTGTATGAGACTTATACACAAAAAGTTATGAGATAACTGATTTGAATATTATAAACATAGCAGTTTAGTCTCAGAAGATCGGTTGCCACGGAATTTTGATGCGATCAAAAGTCCGTCGCAATCACGTAGTGTACGCGGATATTCGCCGATAAACTTAATAGACAGCTACACCCCTTAGCCCCGACCAAGTGACTGTAGGAGAACCCCGTCGCCGAAAGCATCCGTTCGGGTGCTCGCGGTAGCGGTGTTCCGCCTTGGTGCACTTCGTCAACGGTATCGGGGGTGCGGCCGCTTACTAAAGTTTGCGACGAGCATTCGATCTGTATATCGGGAATCTTGTTGAATTGCCCGACTTAATATTGAAAAGAGTTTTCGATAATAAGACTAAAATGCGGGGTTTATAATTGTTAGGCATGCGATGTCTAAGGAATTCATTTGGTTAGGCATGCGATGTCTAAGGAGGTTGCGGATTCCAACTGTTGTAGTTTTACACTTTCTTTTCTGTGACTGTAAGCGTAGTATGTGGTGTATCGCCGGCTTCGTTGCTATACATCAACGACAATCGGGATACGCATACTTGCATACGTTGATGATATGAGATATTATGTGTTGCTGTGATATGTTATATTGGATCTTCGCGTTTTGAATAGCCAGGGGTTTTATGTGAGATGAGAGTTTTTTCTTTTTCATTCATGTAAAATTCATTTGTATGTAATATTATTTTATTAGGGCACTTCCAGGTTGCGGAAGATGTCACCGTTGTATATTATTTACTTTTCCGCATTAGGTAGACCCAAGGCGGGGAGCACAAGTAACCGGGTTCTAGGGTCCAGTGGGAGACCATCTCGAGGAGTCGGGACCGGGTCTCCTAACCCTAGAATTGGCAGGGTTGCTTGCCGCTCTCGTAGGGGTCTAGGGATGTGGGTTTGGTTATTCATCGCGACCGTGGAATCCGTGTTTTATACAGGCTCGTATTGAAAACACGGACGTCCTAGTATATCCAATATTTCATATATGTTCTTCTGCTGCAATGTTCTGTGATGAGATCAAATTACTGCATGAGATGAATGTGTATATTATATATATGAGATATATGTTATATTGCAGATTTCGTTTCAAAAAGAGATGCTTGTGAAGCATAATAAAATGGGACTTCATTAATGAGATTAATGAAATAAAAGAAACCTAAGATGTTGTAGAAACTTGTTTAAAAAACTGGTAGCTCTAGTTCTTGCTTTGCATAGCGGTGTTCCTTGTAGAACATCCAGCACCTTATTCGATAAGGAAAGAGCCGAGATCCCTTCACCGGGAGTGACCTCTTTAGTGAAACTAGCAGATGCTACAAACTCGGTCTGTCTTTTGATTGCTTCTATAGTTTTTACTTTGCAAAGTGATATTTATGAAATATCATGCACCTTATTGGATGAGGAAAGGGCCGACGATCCCTTCACCGGGAGTGACCCCTTTAGCAAAACTAGAAAAGCCTAAAAAACACTCCATTTAAAATCACTCGATTCTACAACGATATCAAGTTCATTACGCAAAGGTTTTTCTTAAAAACCCGTCGTAGCCCTCCGTCATTTTAGGAAGTAGAGTACTTAGTATTCATGCTGCGTATGTCGACTTTAGTTGAGGCGTAGTGTACGGTAGCTAAGTGATGTCTTCCTACACAGCATATGATGCGATTAGTTAGGACATTCATGTGATTATGTCGACCATAGTTGAGGGTCATGTAGGGTGGGTCTGATTAATCATGAAATGACTGGTAGAACTTGACTAGTGCTTATGATATGTTGACCTTAGTTAAGGTCATAAGTACTAGGGGTAATATATTATCGGGAATTTCAAGTGTTGAAATTTGCAATAAGATTGCATACCTTCTATGAGATAGTTGGATCCCGATACCTGCTGCGAGTAAGAGTTGCTCCTGGGAGAGTTTTGCACTTTGCAATTAGCCGATCAAGTAGGTGTCTAGAAAGGTGTCAACGGGGTTACGCGTCTGGGAAAACGAGGTTTACATTAATTAGGTTCGTGCGAAAGCACGGGGGACCTCCCTCAAAGTACCGACACTGGCCTGGTTGAAAGATTGGCGAACTTGAAGCGTGTAATTAATCCCGGCTAGTCTTTCCTTTTAGGGTTTGAAGGAAGATTTGATTAAAACAGTGGAAGACATCCTGATTAGATATATTAGATAACCAATCTAATCTTGCAAGAGCATACGCTGAGTGTTTTCTTCTCTCTCTCTCTCCAGGTAGCGACCATATCACGCCTTAATCAAGATAATAAAACGGATATATTGACCGAACCCGCTTGTTATACTGAGCTGGGGAACGTTGGTCCCGCTCCAACTTATAATTGTTATAAGACAGAGCAGGAAATTGGGGAATAACAGATTTCCCGTGCCGCCCAAACGAAGAAAAGTGCATGTTGATGCATCATTTTCGGGTGTGTTCATTACAGAGAACTGTTTCTCAGTATCCTTTACGTCCTGGGTATGTGATACCGGATCAGGATCCCGCATATGTAATCTGTTACATGGGCTACAGATAGGTAGAGAACTGAGAACGGGTGATAAGTTTCATGAGACAGAAAACGGTGCAAGTGTTGCAGCCAAGTCTGTTGGTCACTATCACCCTGTATTACCTGAATACATTGATTCTGAATGAATGTTATTAGATACCGAACCTGATATACAACATCATATCAGTTTCTTTATTAGTAAAGAAGTGATATAATTTTGTATTGTTGGATAATGTTTTGAACATTTCCTATATCAAGAGTTGATCGATTCAGGCACGTTATCTAAAAGCATTGACGTTCTAAATCAAACTACAGTTCTTAGTATAAAGAACACACACAAGAGGAAGAGTTCAGAAATGAATTAATCCTTCTTGAGGCATTGTAGACTAGGTCATGTCAATGCGACCCGACTGGCTGAAGTTACATTTAGATGCATATTTAAATTAGTTTGAATTTACATCTTGTGAAACTTGCCGGTCATGTCACAAAGATAAGATGACCACAGCTCTGTTTATTGGAAACAGAGAAAGAGTTAGTGAACTCTTGGGATTGATCCATGATGATGTATGAAAGCCTCCTGTCTACACATGCCAAGACCGGTTCTTTGTACTTCATTACATTCTCTGATGATCTCTCAAGATTCGGACATATGTTCCTGTTGAAATACAAGTCTGAACCTTTTGAGATATTCACAGAATATAAATTAGAAGTAGAGAACCAAAATATGGGTATAAGTATTATGTCCTTTGATGAGATCAAGGAGGAGAATACTTGAGCACGGAATTTCTGGACTATTCTAAAGGAGAATGAGATTCTCTCTCAGTATTACTCCTCCGTATACACCACAGCACGTCGGTGTATCGGGGCGGAGCAATAGCACCCTATTTGATATGGTGTGCTCTATGATGAGTACTACCAAGTTTCCTATTTCCTTTTGGGAGTTATGCACTTGAGAAGCTGCATACCTATTGAATAGGGTTCAAATCAAATCAGTTGCCTACCACTTCATATGTGATATGGAATGGGAAGAGCCCATATCTTAAGTTAGTTAAGATTTGGGGTTGTCCGGCCAATGTCTAAAAGCAAAATCCGGACAAGCTCGAGGCAAGGTCTGTTATGTAGAACTGGAATGGTTCCAACTATACAAATTGCAGCTGATGATTTGGTAGAACCAAAGGATTCAATAGTTTCCAACGAACCTCAGCCTCTCCGCTGATCTAGCAGGGTTCCTCACCCACCTAAGAGATACTTTGGTTTCTCTATGACAGTGGGAGCGAGGATTGCATCATGAGATGATGACCCAACTAGTTTCGAGATGGCCATCAGGAATGGGACTCTATAAGAATGGCTGGATGCTTATCGATCTGAGATGGAATCCTTATACACCAACAAAGTATGGACTTTGGTTGCTTTATCTGAAGGGTTAAATCCCCATCAGGAGCAAGTATATCTTGAGAAGATTACTTGGTGTATATTGAAAAGTTGAGACTTTCAAAGCTATGCTTAAGTCTATCCAGATCCTACTTGCCACGGTTACATACCATGACTACGATATCTGGTGGTTGGGTGTCATGAATGCTTTTCTAAATGATGTTTTATAAGAGAGCGTCTATAAGTACACAGCCAGAGGGCTTCGTAGACAGTGGGAGCAGCGGGAACGTGTGCAAGTTGCTTTATAGGATAAAGCAGGCATCGCGGAGTTGGAACATCTGTTTTGATGTGGTAGTCAAAGAGTTTGACTTCATCAAAATGTTAGATGAACCTTGTATATACAAAAAGGCAGTAGGGAGTATGGTGGTGATCATCGTAGAGTACGCGGATGACATACTCTTGATAGGGAATGAGTTTCCTATGCTACGCTCGGTCAATCTCCGCTTATCACAAGGATTCTCCATATAGGATCAAAATGATACCTCCTAAATCCTGGGTTTTGGATCTATGAGATAGATCTAATTGGATGTTAGGATACTCACTAGTTGTAGTGAGATGGTATCAATCAATCCTGAGGAGAATCACTGGAAAGGTTCCAGAGTGATAAGGACGACTGAATGTCAGTCGCAGGCATTGTCTATACCCTCAGTGGAGGGACGGTATGTTGGAAGAGTTCCAAGCTAGATACCGTGACATACTAGACGATTAAAGACAAGATACATCGTTACCAAGGATGCTACCAAAAAGGCAGTCTGGATAGATATAAGTTCATAAGATGAACTTCGTTCCTACCATTGTGTGACAATGGAGTTGTGGCTTTAGCTAAGGAACTTCCGTCCCATCAAAAATCCAGATATAATTCTTAGGCAGTATCACCTGATCATGGAGATGGTTGATCTCCAGGGAGATCGAGGTTAGGAGAGTAGACACAGAGGACAACAGCGCGGATCCACTCACAAAGGCCTTTTTTCCCAGCAGAGACTTTTATGGGATGGTTGAGTATGGGATACATCAACCACAGCTAATTGTTGGGTATGCGATACCACAACAGATGGCCTTAGTGCAAGTGGGAGATTGTTAGTTATATGTATGCCCTAGAGGCCATTACTGTACATACGATGTACATTGTAGTGGATGCTAGGATATATATAGGGAGGACTTTCTTGCTCGACATGATAGTATGCTATCTGGTTGTTCTTTATCTTAACATGTACTCTGATTGTCTCTATATTACATATTGACAAAGCCCTTAGGATATGTACTCGACTACTGGGACTGTGATGAGATCATACTAGTGGGGCCACGGTAGTCGACGAGTACATCCTATAACTGTTCCTAGTCGAGGGTGTATCGATACAGGGCATCGATACACCAGAGTAGACTAGCGTATACGCATCTTGACCCATATGATGGGCGATGGATGATCCCATATCCATCGGTGTTTGACATCAAGGATGGTGTGCGGGTGCTCAGTGGAGACTGGGTACACTGGACGGACTCGCCGAGAACTCCCAGATGGTATTATACCCCACGTCAGATGGCAGTTCTCCTGTGACACTGGTACAGAGTAGTCTGTTGACCCGAGATCGTCATAGAGTCTTGTGTGATTCCCACTGTGCTTTGATTTCCATCATACCACATCCAAGAGGGCATGCAAAAGGTGGCTTTTGGGTACAGTCCCGAATCACATGGAGGCAATGAGCGATAGGAGGGGATTCATCTCTCCCGGTATAGGGAGTTGATGTTGTGCTGTGTTCGATTGGCTATAACCGGAAATCCCTGGCCAGGGTTGCTGAGATTTACTGGTAAGTGTTATCAGTAGTTTCTCGAACTGTTATAGACCTCATATCGACACGACTTATCGAGCTACTGGGGTCTGACGTTTACCACCCTTAGGCGAGATATGCGACATATCAGATGACGAGACCGGGCTGTACGGGAGTGTTACTGTTTGGATTCACAGGAGAAGTTATAGGCTTGCTTGTTGATCTTCTGAGCGCTCAATACCTGGGTGGATGTTACGTTTAGCTGACCGCTTGCAGCTTGTGGGTGTTTGATATGATCATCACCTACTGCCGGCGTATTGACGATTCTTTAGAGTCCTACACAGAGGTTTCTTGACTCAGGCAAAACGGAGTAGGGGCACATATGTGATATGTGCGGGACCGAGGATAATACGATATGAGATACCGTATTCTATTCTCGCGATATTTGATATCAACCGGGTCATCGGATCAAGTGTTGATTCGATGAATCGGTACGGATAAATATTAGTCGGTTATATGCGATATAGCCGGATTGTCGGATCAAGTGTTGATTCTATAATTTAATGTATAATAAAATATATGATATATTAAAATTACATTAACTAATATTTGCTCACTAAAAGATTCTTTTTCTCACTCGGGTAATACATTGATATATATGCGATATATGTTAAATGTATTATTTTATTTTGTTACGATAAATATTATATATGTGATATATAATATTGTAACATGATATGATTACTAATGCAACATGTTTAGTAGAGATTAAACATGGTTAGGGTTTGATTAGGGTTAAACCTTTCTAGATGTTTCTAGAAGGTTTTCTTTTTGTCTCGGAAAAGATATTTTTGCATGATATTTCTTTAACTCAACCCTAAACCCTAACCCTAGTTAATTCTCTACAATGGTTACTTGAACTATGGTTGCATTTCTAACCTTATCAAAGTCTATCATTGTTCATCACAAAAGGATTCTATCATAATATTCTTCATCTTCTTCCTTCAACTTTCTTCATGGAAAAAGCTTACTAGCTTTTTTCCAAGTGATGAATAAATGTGAGAAAAAGATAAATAAAGAGAGCAAAAATCCTACTTCATCATCCCCATCTTCCCTTGCCCTTTAGATGAGAGTGTTCACTCAATTTTAGTGACTGTTAGCTTGTGTTAATGAAACTTCAAGGTAGATCATCTTTGTATCGAAGATCAGAAGCAAGACTGCACCTCTCTCTTCGTGGAGCCTCTCGAGAGTCCGGAGCATGATGATCGCAGCGAAGGGACTTCAACACGG
Source organism: Agapanthus africanus (assembly GCA_030015575.1). Classification (NCBI taxonomy): domain Eukaryota; kingdom Viridiplantae; phylum Streptophyta; class Magnoliopsida; order Asparagales; family Amaryllidaceae; genus Agapanthus; species Agapanthus africanus. Next base: position 517,162,518 of record JASDDO010000031.1, on the reverse strand, counting down.
AGCTTATGAAGTGAAGGACCGGATTTACAAAGGTTTTAATCCCTCTCACTTAGTGTTAAAGTGTTTAGCATGTTAGTTTTCGCCTAAACTCTAGTTTAAAGATCCGGCTTCGGGTTGTTCGGCACGGCTAATTTTTTAATCGGGCATGGTTGATGCCTCGTAGACCCTTGTGCGCGTGCCTAGCAACCCTGCACAGGAATGTCAAAATGGCAATCACTTATGACAAGTTGGAGTATCTTCTTACCACCAAAGCTCCCCCTGTCCCAGGTCCTAAAACCAGCGTCGCGGATAGGGAAATCCGTATGACCTGGGAAATCGACTGTGCGAAAGCCAAGTTCCTTGTGCTTGCCTCTATGGACAACGGACATCAGAGGAGGCACGAGAATATGGACCTCGAATCCATATTTCTCCATACAAAAGAACTGTATGGAGAGCAATCCCGTATCGCCAGATACGAAGTGTCGAAAAAGCTGTTTTCGGCGAGATTGGCCGTCGGATCATCGGTAGCGGAACACGTGCTTAAGATGATTGGCTACATAGAGGAGCTCGTGGACCTTGGGACCACGTTGGAGAATGAGCTCTATACGGACTTAATTCTCCAGTCCCTTCCTTCCACTTACGTCTAGTTTATCCTGAACTTCAACTTGCAAGAAAAGGAAGTTGAACTTTCAGAACTCCTCAACATGCTGAGGAGTGCAGAGGGCACCCTACAGAAAGGTAGGGAAACATCCACTTTGTTTGTAGGAGGATCTTCCTCTTCTAGGTCCAAGGCGAAAGCCAAGGGAAAGAAGAAGAAAACCCCCGCCAAACCAAGGGGCGGTGTTAGTAAGGTGGATACGAAGGGAAAGGCAAAGGAAACAAAGGTAGCGGGAAAGCTTGTGGATAAGGAAGAATGCTTTTACTGTCACAAGAGTGGACACTGGAAGAAAGATTGCAGGGCTTGGAAGGCCAGAACACAGGATCTGAAGCAAGTTGCGGCTTCAGCTTCAGGTGTGTATGTTATTGAAAACTGTCTATCAATAAACTCTACTTCCTGGGTATTGGATACCGGGTCAGGATCTCATATCTGTAATTCTTTACAGGCATTGAGAAAGCATAGGTTTTTGAAGGCAGGTGATATGACCCTCAAAGTTGCAAACGGAGCTAGCATGGATGCTGAAGCCGTGGGGGACTATCACCTGAGAATGTCAGATGGACATGTTTTGGTTTTACGTAATTGCTTTTTTGTACCCAATGCAACTTGTAATATCATTTCTGTATCTTTAATATCTAAAGAAGGTTATGAATTTGCGTTTGTAAGTAATGTAAACATTCACCTTAATCAAGTTCTGATTGGGTCAGGTACATTAAGCAATGGTATATACGTATTAAACCAACCATAGATTTTCAATGTCCAGAATACACAAGAAAGAAAGTCTCCGGAAACAAATCAGGCTTTCTTATGGCATTGTAGACTGGGTCACACCAATGAGAGAAGGTTGACGAAGTTACATACAGAGGATATTTGGATCCGTTCGAGTATCAATCATATGCAACTTGTCAATCCTGTCTCAATAGAAAGATGACAAAGACTCCGTTCACTGGACACGGAGTAAGAGCGAGCAAGCTCTTGGGACTCGTACACAGCGACGTGTGCGGTCCAATGTCTACGCATGCACGAAGCGGTTATTCTTACTTCATTACTTTTACGGATGACTTTTCAAGATACGGATATGTCTTCTTAATGAAACATAAATCCGAAGCCTTTGGAAAATTCCAGGAATATAAGAATGAAGTAGAAAAACAAATAGGCAAAAGTATCAAGACACTAAGATCTGATCGAGGTGGTGAATACTTGAGTGCCGAGTTCCTGGATTACTTAAAAGAGAATGGAATTCTCTCTCAGCTTACTCCTCCATACACTCCGCAATATAACGGTGTATCGGAGAGACGGAACCGAACCCTATTGGATATGGTACGGTCCATGATGAGTAACGCTGAGTTACCGCGATCATTCTGGGGTTATGCACTAGAATCAGCTGCATACCTTTTGAACCGACTTTCAACTAAGACTGTGCCTACTACACCATATCAGATGTGGTGTGGGAAGAGACCCTATCTTAATCATATTAAGAGATGGGGATGTCCAGCTTTTGTCAAAAAGCAGCATGTGGACAAACTCGAGGCACGCTCAGTACAGTGCAAGTTTGTGGGATATCCAAAGAACTCCAAGGGATATTTCTTCTATTGCGAAGAGGAACAAAAGGTTTTTGTTTCTCGTCATGCCCACTTCTTGGAAACTCAGTTTTTGGAAAAACAGATAAGTGGGGGCGCAATAGAACTGGAAGAAATTCCAGAATCACGAGCTATTACTGAAAGCTTAGTAGAACCAGAGGGTTCGAAAGATCAGGACATTCCTGCGCCCCTCCGCAGAAATAATAGGCAGTCTCATCCGCCCGAGAGATACTACGGTTTTCTCATAGATAGGGATAGAGAGGATTGCATCATTGATAGTGATGAGCCGACTAGCTTCCAGCAGGCCATTCAGAGCGTTGACTCGGTAAAATGGCTGGATGCAATGCGGACCGAAATGGAGTCCATGTACACCAACAAAGTATGGACGTTGGACATTACTCTAGATGGGGTAAAACCCGTAGGATGCAAGTGGATCTTCAAAAAGAATATTGGTGTAGATGGACAGGTTGAGACCTATAAAGCTTGACTTGTTGCAAAGGGTTTTCGTCAAAGACCTGGTTTGGACTATGACGAAACCTTTTCTCCAGTGGCTATGCTGAAATCCATTCGGATCCTTCTTGCCATTGCTGCCTTCCATGATTATAATATTTGGCAAATGGACGTAAAGACCGCTTTTCTAAATGGAAATTTAGAGGAGTGTGTCTATATGGACCAGCCAAAGGGTTTCATTCAGAGTGAGAGCAGCGGAAAGGTGTGCAAGTTGCTTAAGTCCATCTATGGACTAAAGCAGGCATCGCGGAGTTGGAACATCTGTTTTGATGAGACGGCCAAAGAATTTGGCTTTATCAAAAATCCAGATGAACCATGCATCTATAGTAGATTTGTAGCAAGAACTGTAGTATTTCTCGTTTTATACGTGGATGACATTCTCTTGATAGGAAATGACATTCCTATGTTACAATCTGTCAAAGGGTTCTTGTCACACAGGTTCTTCATGAAAGACCTGGGTGATGCCTCTTACATTCTGGGAATCTGGATCTATCGTGACAGATCCAAGAGGATATTAGAACTTTCACAGTCCAGGTACATCGACACCATACTGCAAAGATTCAGTATGGAAGATTCCAAGCGCGGCAATTTACCGGCTTGTCATGGGATCACCCTCTCCAAAGAGATGTCTTCCAAGACTGATTTGGAAAGGGATCGCATGTCTATTATACCCTACGCTTCTGCGGTAGGCTCTATAATGTATGCGATGTTGTGTACCAGACCAGATGTAGCTTATGCACTGAGTGTGGTAAGCCGGTATCAGTCAAACCCTGGGGAAAAACACTGGATAGCGGTAAAGAACATTCTCAAGTACCTGAGAAGGACTAAGGAGACGTTCTTGGTGTATGGCGGAAAAGACCTCCAGATCGAGGCCTTTGCTGACTCCAGCTTCCAGAGTGACAAGGATGATTCCAATTCCATGTCGTGTTATGTCTTTACCCTCTATGGAGGAGCGGTGTGTTGGAAAAGTTCCAAACAGGAAACCGTTGCTGACTCGACGATGGAAGCGGAATATATCGCTGCTGCAGATGCTGCAAAAAAAACCGTCTAGATAAGGATGTTCTTGACAGAACTTCAGATGGTTCCATCCATTGTTGATCCAGTACCTCTGTATTGCGACAACGGGGCTATAGCTTTAGCGAAGGAACCCAGGTCCCATCAGAAGTCTAGGCACATCTTGAGGCGGTATCACCTGATCAGGGAGATCGTGGGTCGCTAGGAGATCGAGGTTCGGAGAGTTGCTACAGAAGATAACACTGCTGATCTATTCACGAAGGCCTTACCCCAGACTCAGTTCGAGCGGCTGATCGAGATGATAGGTCTTTGATACGCCGGTACATGGCCTTAGTGCAAGTGAGAGATTGTTAGTGTATATGCCCTAGAGGCCATTACTGTATCATACTAGTTTGGATATTACTTGATGGAAGCTTGGGATATTCACCTTGTATTGACAATCTTGCTCAAAATAGTAGTATGATACTTGGTTTGTTTCTACTTTAATGTGTGCATGTGTTTCTTTTAGCATATCGCCTTTACACATTAGTAGAGCCCTTAGGATCTTTGCTTGATTACCAGCGTTGTGATTGCAGTCACACTAGTGGGGGCTGGGTAATCCACAAGCACATCCTTATGCAGGTCCCTAGTCGTAGGACTATCGAGACAGGGCATCGATACTCCGGAGTAGACTAGTGTATGCGCTTCTCATCCCAGCTTGGGAGACGGTCTGTCCCACAGCCGCCAGTACGTCGTACTTGAGATAGTATACGGGTGCTCGTTAGGTTACGAGTACACTGGACAGGACTCGTCGGGAATTGTTGGTTGGTATTATACCTATCGTCAGTTATCAGTTCCCAGGTGACATGAGTACAACTTAGTCTGCTGACTTGACACTGTCACTTCTCCTCGAGTGTGTTCCCACTGTACTTTGATTACTACCCTACCACGGCTCAAAGGAGTCATGCAAACAGGTAGTTTTTGGGTGCAGTCCCGAAGCACTTGGAGGCAGTGACGGTTAGACATGATTCGTCTCTCCCGGTATTGGAGGTTGATATCGCGCTGTGTCTAGGAGAGCCATTACACAAAGTCCCTGGCCAGGGCAAGCGAGATAGACTGGTAAGTTTCCAGTGTTATCTCAGAGTGTTCTGGGCTACACTCCGACACGACTTGTACCGCTAGTAGGGGACTGACGTTTACCGCCCCCTAGGCCCGCCATGCGATGTTCTTAGATGAACAGACCGGTCTGTATGGAGACTGTCACATTCAGGCTCAGTAGGAGTTCAGATGGGTTTACCTCGTCAGTCTTCTTATCGGCATCTACCTGGGGACCGTTACGTACAGCTAGTGCCGCTTGCGGTCTGTGGTTAAACCCACTGCCAGCGTAGTGTCGAGTATTTAGAGTCCCACACAGAGGGTTATTCGCCTTTAGGAAAAATGAGTAGAGATCGCATGGTTTTGCGTCGGGGTTCGTTCACATCCGCGCACTTGTGCACGTTTCGTGTCCAGACAGCTTATACTAGCGGGCTTTGGTTTAAGCCAGATCCTATTATATGTTTTGGGATTGGTTTTATCTCATTGTATTCATGTTCCTCGGAACACGGATACGGGTGTGTATGCACAGTTGACTGAGGCAGAGGCAGAGGACTTTCATTAGGGTTGATGACCATTGTCATTTTCTTAACCCCAATGTTTATGTGTGAAATATGATTTATTAATATTAGTTAATTATAATTATGTTATGGTTATGGTTGTTGATCATTTAACTATGCTTGACTTGTTGACCTAGGTTGACAAGTTGACCATCATCATTTCATATGAAAGATGCTCTTTGATCCTTGCAAAAGTATTTAATGTGAAATGATAATGGTCATTTCATGATTAACCATCACAATTATCTTTAGCTAATTATTTATTTATCATAATTCACATATATATGAGAAGGTTGGTTTATTCTTCTCATTCTATCATTCTCATTCCTTTTTCCAATGCTCTCCTTCTCATGAGTTGAGAACCATTAAGCTTGAGATAAATCATTCTAAATTACTCTCTACTCTTTCTAAGGTTCTAGGTTTAGCACACCAAGCACCTTAGTTACTTCTAGTTTGAGGTTAGAGCCAAAGGTAGAGGCCCTCGGGTGGATCTTTCTTTGGCAAGAGAAGGCGACAAGGAGAACCCGTTCTTTCACTCCAACGAGCAAGAAGAGAAGGACTTCAAGACTTAGGTATAACCCCTTAACCGAGTAGCTAACTCTTTTAGCTTATTAGTTAGTTTTTGTTCAGCAAAGATCCCTCCTTTTGCATAGTCCATATTGCCTAGTGTTGTAAAAATTCGATTTTTCATAACGTTTCCGCCTCCTCGCAAGCACCGGGGTGGGCAACGTGGACTTACACAGTAATGGCCTCTAGGGCATACATATAACTAACAATCTCCCACTTACACTAGGGCCATCTGTAGCAGTGGTTGTAGTATCTCATACTCAACCATCCCATAATAGTCTCTCTTTAGGAAAAGGCCTTTGTGAGTGGATCCGCCGTGTTGTCCTCTGAGTCTACTCTCCTAACCTCGATCTCGCTGGAGATCAACTATCTCCATGATCAGGTGATGCTGCCTCAGAATATGTCTGGGTCACTAATGGGACCGGGGTTCCTGGGCCAAAACCACACTTCCATTGTCACACAATGGTAGGAACCTAGTTCATCTCATGAACCAATATACACCCAAACTGCCTCTTTTGTAGTATCTTTAATAGCGATGTCACCTGCCTTTATCGTCTAGTTTGCCATGGTATCTCTCTTGGAACTTTTCCAACATACCGTCCATTCACTGAGGGTAAAGACAATGCCTGTGACTGACATTCAGTCGTCCTTATCACCCTGGAACTTTTCCAGTGATTCTCCCCAGGATCGATTGATACCATCTCATTACATCTAGTGAGAATCCTAATATCCATTTAGATCTATCGCATAGATCCATAACCCAGGATTTAGGAGGTGTCACATTGATCCTATTTGGAGAATCCTTGTGATAAGAGGAGATTGACCATGCGTAGCATAGGAAACTCTTTTCCCGTCAAGAGTATGTTGTCCACGTACAATACGAGGATGACCACCTTACTTTCTACTACCTTTTTGTATGTACAAGATTCATCTACTATTTTGATGAAGTCAAACACTTTGACTATCACATAAAAACAGACGTTCCAACTCCGCGATGCCTGTTTTATCACATAAAACATCTTGCTCAAGTTTCCGCTGCTTCCACTGTTTACGAAGCCCTATGGCTATGTACTTATAGACGCTCTCTTCTAAATCATCATTTAGAAAAGCAGTCATGACACCCAACCACCAGATATCGCAGTTATGGTATGCAGCAATGGCAAGTAGGATCCGGATGGACTTAAGCATAGCCACTGGAAAAGGTTTCATCATTATCCACGCCTGTTCGATGACGAAAACCTTTAACAAGTCTAGCTTTGAAAGTCTCAACTTTTCCATCTACACCAAGTAATCTTCTTAAGATATACTTGCTCCTGATGGGAATTTAACCCTTCAGATATAGCAACCAAAGTCCATACTTTGTTGGTGTACATGGATTCCATCTCAGATCGCTAAGCATCCAGCCATTCTTACAAAGTCCCCACTCTTGATGGCCTGCTCGAAACTAGTTGGGTCATTATCTCATGATGCAATCCTCGCTTCCACTGTCATCGAGAAACCGAAGTATCTCTCAGGCGGATGAGGAACCCTGCTATATCGGCGGAGAGGCTGAGGTTCGTTGGAATCTATTGAATCTTTTGGTTCTACCAAATCATCTGCTGTAGTTTGTATAGCTGGAACTCCTTCCAGTTCTACCTCATGACCACTAATTTCTTCATAAGAAATTCCCTTTCACAAAGGTGGTATGTTGAGAAACAAAACACATTTTGTTCCTTTGTTAGGTAGAAGATATTCCCTTGCGAATGCTTGGGATATCCAACAAACTTCTACAGAACTAACTTTGTCTCGAGCTTGTCCGGATTTTGCTTTTAGACATAGGCCGGACAACCCCAAATCTTAACTTGCTTAAGAGATGGGCTCTTCCCATACCATATCTCATATGGAGTGGTAGGCACTGATTTGATTCGAACCCAATTCAATAGGTATGCATCTTTTCAAGTGCATAACCCCCAAAAGGAAACAGGTAACTCAGTAATACTCATTATAGAGCACACCATATCTAGTATGGTGTGATTGCTCCGCCCCGATACACCTATGTGCTGTGGTGTATGCGGAGGAATAATGCTAAGAGAGAATCTCATTCTCCTTTAGAATAATCAAGGAATTCCATGCTCAAGTATTCTCCTCCTTGATCACATCAAAGGACATAATACTTCTACACGGTTTTGGTTCTCTACTTCTGACTTATATTCTTTGAATTTCTCAAAAGCTTCAGACATGTGTTTCAACAAGAACATGTGTACGAATCTTGAGAGATCATCAGTGAATGTAAGGAAGTACAAAGAACCAATCCTGGCATATGTAGACTGGGGACCTACATACATCATCATGTATCTATCCCAAGAGTTTACTAACCCTTTCTCTGTTTCAAGTAAACGGAGCTACGGTCATCTTATCTTTGTGACATGACCGGCAAGTTTCACAAGATGTAAATTCAAACAGATTTAAATATGCATCTAAATGTAACTTAGCTAGTCGGGTCGCATTGATATGACCTAGTCTACAATGCCTCAAGAAGGATTCGTTCATTTCGGAACTCTTCCTCTCGTGTGTGTTCTGTATACTAAGAACTGTAGTTTGATTTAGAACATTAATGCTTTTAGATAACGTGCCTGAACCGATCAACTCTTGATATAGGAAATGTTCAAAACATTATCCAACAATACAAAATTATATCCTTTCTTTACTAATAAAGAGACTGATATGATGTTGTATATCAGGTTCGATATCTAATAACATTCGTTCAGAATCAACGTATTCTGGTAATACATGGTGATAGTGACCAACAGACTTAGCTGCAACACTTGCACCATTTTCTGTCTCATGAAACTTATCACCCGTTCTCAGTTCTCTACCTTTCTGTAGCCCATGTAACAGATTACATATGCGGGATCCTTATCCGGTATCTAATACCCAGGACGTAGAGGATACAGAAAAACGGTTCTTTGTAATGAACACACCCGAAGAAGATGCATCATCATGCACATTCTTCGTTTGGGCGGCATGGGAATCCTGGTATTCCCCTATTTTCTGCTCGGTCTTATAACAATTATAAGTTGGAGCGGGACCAACGTTTCCCAGCTTAGTATAACAAGCAGGTTCGGTCAATACATCCATATTATTATCTTGATTAAGGCGTGACATGGTCGCTACCTGGAGAGAGAGAGAAGAAAACACTCTGCCTGTGCTCTTGCAAGATTAGATTAGTTATATATTTCATCTAATCAGGATGGCTCCCACTGTTTTAATCAAATCTTCCTTCAAACCCCAAAAGGAAAGACTAGCCGGGATTAATTACACTCTACAAGTTCTCCAATCTTTCAGCCAGGCCAGTGCCGGTACTTTGAGGGAGGTTCCCCGTGCTTTCGCACGGACCAAATTAAAATAAACCTCGTTTTCCCAGGGGCGTAACCCCGTTGACACCTTTCTAGACACCTACTTGATCGGCTAATTTGTAAAGTGCAAAACTCTCCCAGGAGTAACAATTACTTGCAGTGGGTATCGGGATCCAACTATCTCATAGTAGGTATGCAATCTCATTGCAAATTTCAACACTTGAAACTCCCGATAAAGGTTTTTACCCCTAGCACTTATGACCTTAACTATGGTCAACAAATCATAAGCACTAGTCAAGTTCTACCCGTCATTTCGAGGTTAATTAGACCCACCCACATGACCCTTAACTAAGGTCAACAAAGTCACATGACTGTCCTAACTAATCGCATCATATGCTGTGTAGGAAGACATCACTTAGCTACCGTACACTGTGCGTTGACTATGGTCAACAAACACAACACAAATACTAAGTACTCTACTTCCTAAAATGACGGAGGGTTGCGGATGGTTTTTAAGAAAACCTTTAACGCTTTGAACTTGATCTCGCTGTAGAATCAAATGGTTTTAAATGGAGTGTTTTTGAGGCTTTTACTAGTTTCGCTAAAGAGGTCACTCCCGGTGAAGGGATCTCGGCTCTTTCCTCGTCGAATGAGGTGCAGGATATTCACAATACCAATATGCAAAGCAAGAACTATAAAAGCAATCAAAAGACAAACCGAAGGTTGTAGCATCTGCTAGTTATCTCTAAAGAGGTCACTCCCGATGAAGGGATCTCGGCTCTTTCCTTATCGAATAAGGTGCTGGATGTTCTACAAGGAACACCGCTATGCAAAGCAACAACTAGAGCTACATAATTTTTTCTTTCAAATTCGATTCCACAACATCTTTTAGGTTTATTTTCTTTCATTAATCTCATTAATGAATGTCCCATCATTTAAATCCACCTAAACATCACAGATAAATACAACGTACACTTATGCTATCCCCATTCGCCTCGATGTCCCGTCTGCTCCGTTAGGTTAGGTAACTAACGGCAGAGCGGGGCAGGGCTAGTGCGGGTGTAAAATATAAGCAACGTCTATATAATATATCATATATACTATATACAGTATCTATCTGAACATATCACATGATCACATCACAGATAACGCAGCAGAAAATATCATATGAAATATTGGATATACTAGGACGTCCGTATTTTATTTTGAGCCTATATAAAACACGGATTCTACAGTCGTGATGAATAGCAAATCCCACACCCGTAGACCCCTACAAGAGCGGCAAGAAAGCCTACCAATTCTAGAGTTAGGAGACCCGGACTCGACTCCTCGAGATGGTCTCCCACTGGACCCTAGAACCCGGTTACTTGTGCTCTACTTCTTGGGTCTATCCTAATGCGGAAAAGTAAATAATATACAATGGTGACATCATCCTCAGCCCGGAAGTTCCCCAATAAAGAATATTACATACAATGAATTTTAGATGAATGAAAAAGAAAAACACTCATCTCACATAAAAAAAAACCCGGCTATTCAAACACGACGATCCAATATAACATATCCAGCAACACATGTCATCAACATAAGTAAATATGCATATCCCAATTGTCGTTGATGTATAGCAACGAAACCGGCGATACACCACATATTACACTTACGGTCGTAGAAAAGAAAGCGTAAAACTACAACAGTTGGAATCCGCAACCTCCTTAGAAATCGCATGCCTAACCAAATGAATTCCTTAGACATCGCATGCCTAACAATTATAAACCCTGCATTTTAGTCTCATTATCGAAAACTCTTTTCAATATCAAGTCGGGCAATTCAACAAGATTCCCGACATCCTGATCGAATGCTCGTCGCAAACTTTAGTAGACGACCGCACCCCCGGATGCCGTCGACGAAGTGCACTAAGGCGGAACATCGCTGCCGCGTGCACCCGAACGGATGCTTTTGGCGACGGGGTTCTCCTACAGTCACTTGGTCGGGGCTATGGGGGGTGGCTGTCTATTAAGTTTACCGGCGAGTATCCACGTACGCTACGTGATTGCGACGGACTTTTCATCGCATCAAAATCCCGTGGGAACCAATCATTTGAGACTGAAGTGCTAGATTTATAACATTCAAATCAGTTATCTCATAACATTTTGTGGATTCCAAATATTGTATCACATTCCAGATAAATAGACAATGTTAAACTTTCTAATCGAATAATCAAACACCCAAGTTTTCCCAAATAGCTCAACACTTGAAATAAGTTTTAAAACATCCATTTCATGCCACAGTACCAACGGTCCAGCCGTAGAAGGGTCAAGCCAACGCCTCACATGTGGCAACGTCGTACTGCCCCAAACTGTTAGTTGTATGTATGCCCTAGAGGCCAGTATTGTACAAATGATGTATATTATATTGGATGCTTGGACATATATAGAGATGACATTCTTGCTCGATATGATAGTATGCTATCTGGTTGCTCTTTATCTTAACATGTATACTTGTCTCTTTATACTGTCTTATAGTTACATGTTGGTAAAGCCCTTAGGATGTGTACTTGACTACCTGGACTATGATGCGGATCATACTAGTAGGGACATGGTAGTCCATAAGTACATCCTTCAAGGTCCCTAGTCGTGGGTGTATCAAGACGGGGCATCGATATACCAGGGTAGACTAGCGTATACGCTTCTCGACCCATGAGATGGGCGATGGATGATCCCATATCCATTGGTGTTTGACATCAGAGATGGTATACGGGTGCTCAATGGAGACTGGGTACAGTGGACGGACTCGCCGAGAACTCCCAGATGGTATTATACCTCACGTCAGATGGCAGTTCTCTGGTGACACTTGTGCAGGTTAGTCTGTAGACCTGAGATCGTCATAGAGTCTTGTGTGATTCCCACTGTGCTTTGATTTCCACCTTACCACGTCCATGAGAGCGTGCAAAACGGTGGTTTTTGGGTACAGTCTCGAGTCACATGGAGGCAATGAGCGATAGGAGGGGTTTCGTCTCTCCCGGTATTGGGGGTTGATGTTGCGCTGTGCACGATTGGCCATAACAGGGAAGTCCCTGGCCAGGGCTGATTAGAGATTTACTGGTAAGTGTTACCACTAGTTTCTCGACCCGTTATGAGCCTCATATCGGCACGACTTATCGGTTATTGGGGTCTGACGTTTACCACCCCTAGACTTGATATGCGACGTATCAGACGAACAGACCGGACTGTACGGTAAGTGTTACTGGTTGGATTCACAGGAGTGTGAGCGGGCTAGCTCATCGATCTTCTGATCGCTCAATACCCGGATGGCCGTTACATTTAACTGACCGCTTGCGGCTTGGGGGTGCTTGATATGATCATCACCCACTGCCGGCGTATTGACGAGTCTTAGAGTCCCACAAAGGAGTTACCTAGTCCAGGCGAAACGTTGTGGTGCGCGTATGCGATATGCGCATGGACCCGGTTAAAATGCGCGTATGAGATACCGTATATTAATCGGGCGGCTTGCTTTTGGTCGGGTCGTATGTGATATGACCGGGTTGATAAATCAAGTGTTGATTTATCATTTAACCATTAGCTTCTCACTAGAAATCCTTTCTTGTCCTTTTTGGATGTATGCATGCATGTATGCATTCATTCTTGTTCATGCACATATGGATGTGCATGCACACATGCATACATACATCATTCTATCATGGTTGTATATACATAGAAAATGGTGGCAATATAAGACTCACACCTTGGTTATTTATATGGATAATTATTTCTATTTGTTTTAAAACAAAATGAAAAAGGAAAGGAAAATTCATGGTTTGTTTCTACACTCTTCTTTGACCTAACCATGCTCACCTACTTTTAACCATGGATTAACTTTCCTTTTATGTTTTAACTCAAATTAAATAATATCTTTATCATTTAACCATGGTTTGAGATGATAAGTGAAAAATATATATATACATATATTTTCTATTTTCTTTCATGAGATTATCTTTTTCTCTTCTTCTTAAAAAGCCATCATCTTCTTCAACCTTGCTCTTTTGCTCTCTAGATCTCTCAAGTGAGCAAAATACTCAACAAGATAGGATTTTGAAGTGAGAAAAAGAACCACAACACCATTCTACACAAGTCTTGCCCACTTGTTTAGAGTGTTAGCTTCATTTCTTTCTCTTGATAAAGTGAAGTTGCAAGCTTGGAAAAAGGAGCTTCGGGTGGATCGTCATGGACGTTAGAAGAACTCAAGCCAACTCTTTTCCAAACCCCAAGTAGCCGAGGAGTCTAGCGTAGGGAGCTATAAAGGTTGTACTCTCAAAACCCTAGCTTTTCTTACTTGTGATGAAGTGTTGTTTTAGAAACCCTAATTTTCTAGGATTGATTCTTTGTATGCTTACTTAGCACCCTAAAATTTTAATCTTTGGTACATGTGATGCTTCCAATCCCTTCATGAGGTGCTAGGTAAACCCAACACAAACCCTAAGGTTCAAAAGGCAGTTCAAGACGATCACATAATCGAGTTAAGGTTTGTTATCTTCTAGAGAGTCCATCGCGTTACTTGCACGACTTAGAACATTCTTAAACTACGGAAAAATCCAACGCTTAGAAATTTTCCGGCAGGGAAAAAAGTGAGTTATTGATATCCGGTCGAACTTTTTAACACTTTCTAAAATTACCCGGAAAAACTTAAACGAAGTTAAATTATCTGATCGAATCAATGAGTCCCCAATACAACCCAGAAAACTCAACTCTTGAGTAAGAATTAAAAATTCCCAGAAGAATCAGGAAACACCTACGGAGGTAACTGTAGAAAACTGAGTGCCTAGTCTTCATATATGGCCGCGAAACCGCCGCTAAAAGTAGGGTACGGCCGCGGTTCCGCTGCGCTACAGTGGAGTTAGGTTGTCGTTTTCTGCAGTTATCCTTAGAATTCCCTGCTCTATTTTCTGAGCATTTTTAATTCATAAAAAATCACAGTTTTGAAAATTTGTCCAGAGAAGGGTATTCGTCGGGGCTTACGGGTTCGATCGGACTTTAAACTTCGCCTAGACTTCGCGTAAAGCTCTAGCTTGGCTCTGATACCACTGTAGGGTTCCTAGGCACTCTAACAAGGTTCTACAAGGTATCAACCATGCCCGATGCAAAAAATTTAGCCGTGTCGAACAACCCTAACCAAGATCGTATACTAGAGATTATGCGAAAACTAGCAAGTTAACAACTTTAACACTAAGTGAAAGGGATTACAACCTTTGTAGATCCGGTCCTTCACTTCTAAAGCTCCGTGTTGACGTCCCTTCGCTTCGATCATCGGGATCCCAGACTCTAGCGATGGTTTCCTCGGAGAAATGAACGGGCTAGGTCGTTGACTTCGAGGCCGAAGATGATCTACGTCGGGGAGACACTAACTCAAGCTATTCCTTCACTTGGTCATGAACTTTATGAAGAGAACACCCTGTACTACATGGCAAGTAGTAGAGGATGAAGAAGTAGGAAGTGGGCTCACTTTAGAATTGATTTTCTCACACTTTTTCTCATGGAACCATTAGAACTAGCAAGCTTTTCATGGAGCTTGATGATGAAGAAGAAGAAAGAATAATCATCATATGAATTAATTCCCTCAATAATATAACCATGGGTGAGTTAAGCTATCATGCTTAACTCATGTAGAGAATTGACCAAGGTATGAGGTTAAGGGTTAGGTTAAAGAATATCAAGAGAAATGACAAAGGAGTGGACTTTGTCCAAGTTTCTCCAAGCTTCTTCAAGCTTGATAACTTTGACTAAGTTCAACTCTGTTGTTAAATCTTAGGATAAAACAATAACCCTAATCTTAAATCTAATCTTGGTATAAGTCTCATACACCCATCTTGTGTGTATCATCAAGTTTGACACAAACATATGTACACAAATATATATCTCATATACACTTATGCACAAACTAGTGAGAAAATAAATCTTAAGTGAGCTAATCCTAGTTAATGTAATGTAATATATCAAATATATAATTATACATTAAATTATTAAATCAACTCTTGATTTAATAATTCGGCTATAACCGACTAATATCAAAAGTAATAACTTATCGAATCAACACTTGATCCGATAACCCGGCTATATCGCATACAACCGATCAATATCACAAATCGCGAGAATAGAATACGGTATCTTATATCGTATCAATCTTGGTCCCACACATATCACATATGCGCTCCTACTCCGTTTCGCTTGAGCCAGGAAACCCCTGTGTAGGACTCTAAAGACTCGTCAATACGCCGGCAGTAGGTGATGATCATATCAAACACCCACAAGCCACAAGCGGTCTGCTAAACGTAACGGCCATCCGAGTATTGATCGATCAGAAGATCAACGAGCAAGCCTGCTCACACTCCTGCGAATCAATCAGTAACACTTACCGCACAGTCCGGTCTGTTCGTCTGATATGTCCCATATCTCACATAGGGGTGATAAACGTCAGACCCCAGCAGCTTGATAAGTCATGCCGATGTAAGGTCCATAACAAGCATGAAACTACTGATAACACTTACCAGTAAATCAGTGCAACCCTGGCCAGGTATTTCCAGTTATGGACAGTCGAGCATAGCGCAACATCAACCCCCAATACCGGGAGAGACGAATCCCCTCCTATCGCTCATTTCCTCCATGTGAATCGAGATTGTACCCAAAAACCACCTGTTTGCACACCTCAGTAAAGCCATGGTAGGGTGGAAATCAAAGCAGAGTGGGAGACACACAAGACTCTATGAAGATCTCGGGTCAACAGACTAAGCTGTACCAGTGTCACCAGAGAACTGCCATCTGACGTGAGGTATAATACTATCTGGGAGTTCTCGGCGAGTCCGTTCAGTGTACCCAGTCTCCACTGAGCACCCGCATACCGTCTCTGATGTCAAACACCAATGGATATGGGATCATCCATCGCCCATCACATGGGTCGAGAAGATATACGCTAGTCTACTCTGGAATATCGATGCCCCTTCTCGATATTCCCACGACTAGGAACATTGAAGGATGTACTCATGGACTACCCAGCCCCCACTAGTATGATCTACATCATAGTCCTGGAAGTCGAGTACACATCCTAAGGGCTTTATCAACATGTAACAGAGAGACAATATACATGTTAAGATAAAGAGCAACCAGATATCGTACTATCATGTCGAGCAAGAAAGTCCTCCCTATATATGTCCCAGCATCCACTACATTATACATCTCATGTACAGTAATGGCCTCTAGGGCATACATATAACTAACAATATTCTAGCACAAGTTTTGAAAAATTTTGTTCCATATTCGGTCACGGTTTGATGGCCAGGGCGCTTGCATAACCCAACACTTTTTCACTGGGATGATACATGTGATCCAGTCCGCATATTTCTTTTCTCTGATGAAACCGGCATCGATGAGTTTCTTGGTTTCCTCGACGACCTTTTCTTCCAGTTCTCTTCACATTCTTCGAGGAGCTTGTTTGACTGGCTTGGCATCAGGAGATATAGCCAACTTATGCACGACCACTTCAGGGGAGAGGCCAGGCATTTCTTTGTACGTCCACGCGAAGCAGTCGATGAACTCATGCAGCAGGGCGATTATCTTCTCTTTCATTTTTCTCTGACAAAAGTGAGCCGATGTAGGCCGGCCTTGGATTATCGGGCTTTTCCAAATCAACCTCGGTTAGCTCGTTGAAGGTTGCTTGTCCAGCATCTTCAAACTCTTGAGGGGCTTCTTCTGGCACGGCTAGCTCGTCTTCATCAATTGACTCTTCGCTGGCTTCACCAATATGGATCATGTAGCATGTCTTGACATCAGGTTGAATGAAACCTATGCCCCATCCATCTGGGATTCATCCATCGACGAGTGCTCAGACCTGAGGCGGGTGCCACAGCCCCTCATAAAACTTCGCTTCGGAGTACGTTTGATATAACCGACATCCGCACCTTTTAAAATATTCCAGCATCTCGGGCGCATAATATCTAAGGTTTAAGAAGGCTCTTATGCCTTTCTCTTAGGGAAGGCACATGACAGAAAAATTTTCCGGGTGCATGACAGGATTTGACCCAAAAACAGGATACTTTCTGTCCACTCTTTCTTATAGGAACGTAGAAGGTCTTCAGCTAGTCCGCAGTAGAGACTGACAATGCATCGAGCTCTTTGCACATCTGCTCTGGCACCCTTGTGACGGTTAGGGACCCTTTCGTAACTTCGAAGGTCTCTCTCAGCTTCACTTTTTGCACAAGAGCCCGATTTGCACAACAGTTGCAAGACGAATCCTCTTCTTCTTATTCTTCAGTGTCACTGCCTAAACGAAGGCGAATTTTGCTGCCAGATGAGCCTTCAATATCATACTCATCCGTATCGCTACCGAAATGAGGGCGAGTTTTACAGAAGGACGGAATTCCAGCGTCAGACTCATCAGTGTCACCACCGAAACGCGGAAGCACATAGGGGATTTTTCTTTTGAAAGTGACAGCCGGCTCAGATTTGCTTTTGAGTTTCGGGGCCATTCTGTTTTTGGTCAGCTTTGGCTTAGCACTTTGGAGGTTCATGAAGTACCGAGAATCTTCGTATCGGACTTCATGCACACCAAACGGCTGGATGTCCCCATCAATGCGTCTTTCTTCGCATTTTTAGTATACTTCATGCACCGATGGAGAGTTGACGGAACGTTGCCATAATTGTGAAGCCAAGGTCTTCCCAGGAGGATCTTATAGGACGTGTCGGCGTCGATCACGTATATCTTATCTTCGGTTTGCAGGTCCCCAAACCTGATCGGCAAAGCTATGGATCCCAGAACTTGCTGGCAGTTTTGATTGAAGCCCTAGATGACAATCCTCTCCTTAGACAGGTGTCGGACGTCCATTAATACTCTTTAGAGTCTGAAAGTTCATGATGTTTACTGAGGACCCTGGATCAATGAATATGTGATTAATCCGATCTCCATCGTTGTACCCTGTCACGTAAAGCGGTCGGTTGTGCTCAGTTGTTCCCAGTAATAGGTCTTCATCCTTGAATGTGACCACGGTGGTATGCAGGGTGTACTGGGATTCTTTCATATTAATTTCCGCAAAACGAGCCTGGTACCGCTCAGGGTTTTGTAGAGCGTGAATGAGAACATCTCTAAGTTCTTTAGATAGGAACAAGGCATCGTAGATGCTCGGGAGAGACGGAAGCTTACGGAGATTGGCCAAGACATTATAGTCCACTGAGGAAGGACCCGAGTTTTAATGAGCAAGCTCTCCACCATTTTTTCGTTAGCGACTTGTTTTTCCTTTCCTTTTGGGACGTTGCCTTGATTTGGCGGTAGAACCATGCCGCTTCTTGTTGAATTTGTTTGGCTTTTGTGGCGAGCTCATCGTCCTCTTTAGGAAAACATAGCTCTTCTTCAGAGTCTCTACCAAGGTGGACGACGTAGCAGGTCACTATAGAGACCTCGTCATTGGAGTCTTCTTCTAACTCCTCCAGAATCTCAGCCGCTTCTTCGGAGAAAAACTCTTTCAATTGAACCAGAGTTCTTTCCTTTTGTTCATAGTTTTCGAGGGAATCGATGTACTTCTGAATGATCGACATCCCCGCAGACTATTTTTCACGTCGAGCCGCACTTTTCTTCTTCTTCTTAAGCTTTTTGGACTTTGGGCCTGATTGAGCCGAATTGGCAGCTGGAACAGCGGTCTCCTTTTGCCCCTCCCATTCTATTCTGTGCTCTTTCTGAAGTAACTTTAGCATCTTCTGCGTCTTATTAGAGATGTGCATACTCCACGGAGGCTGCGGCGAGTCGGATTCATTTCTTGGGGTAGCGGATTCATCTGTTTGCACCCAAACGGGTTCAGCTTCTGTCTGTATAAAGTTGGTGGTTGCAGCTTGGTTGTTCACCAACACACTCTTGGATAGCTCGATCTCTTTGTTCTTGTATTGCTTTTCGACCCGGTCATTGAAAATGTTGCAATTCTCGATCGCATGGCTCACTACCTTGTGGTATGGGCAATACAAGGGATTGTCGGTCATTTTTGCTTCGTGACGTCTCTTCGACTCCGGCAATCATAGACTATTGTTCAGGGCATCCTTGAATATCTTGCTGACCTTGTCCCTCCTGAAAGAGTAGACTTTGTTCTTTTTCTCCTCTAAGGAAGGCCCTTCTCCTCCTAGCACTGCTTTCGAGCTCGGTCTGTTTTTGATCAGCCCGCATTTCTCTTATCTTCACTGTCAGACGCATTGAAGGCGTTGGTCTTCTTAGAGCTCCCACTTTTACGGTTGTCGTCTTTTCTGCTCTTCCAAGACTTGTCACCCTGAGAGTCTGGGATAGACCCTTGCTTCGAGTGTTCCAACATTTGAACTCTCTTGGTCAGCTCTTGAGGCCTGCTGTATATAAGAATGGGACCATCCAATTGCTGAGGTTCCCAATGAGGAGGCTGATGGACTGGCCCTGCTCTAGTGGCTGTTCACACTTGACAGTGAGGTTGCGCTATCGGGAAATAAAGCCCGTGTTGCTTTCTTTTTTCCCCGGCTTGGTTCTTACGAGGTTAGCAATGAAGATTTTGTCACTGACACACATGAACCTTTGTCGAAACAGAGACTCCATTTGGGCAAAAGTAATGACGGACCGGTCTAGTATACTTCCGTACCAGTCGAAAACGGCACCAGTCAGGCTGTTGACAAACTGATGAAGAAGGAGCGCATCATTGTCCTATGTATTTCCGCACGATGCTTTAAAGTGGGCGACGTGCTGATTTTCGTTTCCCGTCCCGTCAAATCTTCCAAACTTAGGAATGATATAGCCGCTCGGGAACTCGATCAAATCATACTGTGCGGGATATGGCCGCCCACTACTGCCAATTTCTTTCTGAGCTTCGGTTTCGGCCACCAATATTTTAACCTTGCTGGTGACCAAATCAATTATCTGATCTTGTGTGAGCTGGATGGCGCCATCTTGGGCCAAGGCATCCCTTGAAGTGGAGTGTGACCGGCTTTCGCATGGCTCGCCTATACTCGGACCTAAAGGGACAGGCAATGGTTTCTTCGGGTTATTATCACCCGGCTCATGAGTAGAGGCATGTGACTTATTGGAAGGCGCCCAAGCAATTTGAGCCATGATCTACATCACAACATTCGTCAGGTCATCAATTTTTGAGTAGAGCTTGGCCATCTCTTTATCCTTGCTCCTGAGTTGTTTTCGAAGCTCTTGAAGCAGCTCAGCTCTGCAGTCCTGGGGCAGAAAGTCGGCTCTTCCTCGCTGTCCGAGCTTGACTTCACATAGACCGAGGGTTCCTTCTGCCTATCGGCCTCATCGAGAGGGTTTTCATGTCCAGCGGAGACGACTGGTTTTGGGAAACGACAACCACATTCAATCCAGATTGGGCTTGGGATGTATTGGCCCCATCCTTGCTTTTGCTGCGCAAGTTATCGCTGGGCTGCACGCTCGCCATATAGACCGTATGGATAACATGTCCGGCTGTCTTTTCATTTTTGGAAGCTGATTTCGTGGACCGCTGTCATGTCCCTTCTTTTTCAGTAATGGGCAATCGAATGAAGGCGGTAGGCCTGACCGGGTTCTTGAATGGTGCTGGCACTTCCTTTTCGGTTTTGCCCCGCTGTTTTCGCATGGCACAGAGCGCCTAATAGACTCTTGAAGAGACGGTGTCATGCTATCTATATTGGGGCTGGAATACGTCTCTTTGTAGCACCATTCAGACAGCTGTCATCCTGATTCTGGCGGTCATGGTCTTTTTCTTAACCCACTTTAGAGATTCGAAGGAATTGCTGACTTTTACGGCCGACTCAGCCGTCGTCGCAGGATGACCCTGCACTTGGAACCTCACAAGATTCCATTTGGATGGAGTCCTGGCCCTCTTGTTGGCTCGATACCCGAGCCGCTTCTTTCTCAACCTTTCTGTTTTGAGCACATGGCTGGCTATAGCTCTTCGGGAAGCCGCCAAGACCGATGATGGAAGGATTTGGAGATATGCCTGATTGTGCACTTATTGGATTCGTCGCCTGATCTTGTCCACAACGTTTGATGATGCCCTTTGTACCGGAAGCCTTGCCCCCAGCTGGAGCACCAGAGAGTCGTTCAGAAAACGTCTTAAGTTTGGGTTATAGTGCCTTAGCAATCACAACGTTCGGCCTCTTACCCCTTATGATCGGCTTGGCCACCTAGTTTGCCGAGATTTCTTCCAAATGAGTGCTTTCGATAGGATAGATGATGACGGAACCAAATTGGCGGGGTGATTCCTGCACAGAAAAGCACTCATCTGTATAGAAAGCACTCAATTAGAAGACATCATCGTTGAAAGTTGATTGCTGCACAGAAAAGCATTATTCCAGTACAAACATCGGTATATATGTCAAATGAGTTTGCATGAACGCTTGACCCGAGATATGGGACGAGAGAAAGGTCCCACCGGGCGTGCCAGAATCTGTAGGGTGTTTTTTATCACCCCATTGAGATAAGAAATATGTGTCGCATTTTGGGCGTATAAAGATTCCTCCTGCCTAAGGTAGGCTGGGGTTTATTGATTGTGGGGATCCGAATCTCCGACAGCTGTGGACTAAGCTGTCGTTAATTACCCCTTGCCTTTGAAGCGAAGGAACCTCCGATTGATGGGCCAAACTAATCTTGCAAACTCAATGTGCAGTGTGCGTATGTGTGTGTCTTGAGGGGTTTTGGGTATATCGTGGGCCTTACAGAGTTTACGGGGGTCCCACTACCCGGATAACGGGCTGGGGGTCAAGGGGGCTAGCAGCCTCCTTGCGGGATGCGGGGCAGCACCCCGTTAGAAATTTTTTCTAGCGGGGGACGAGTTTTGATTGTGGAGTATATGAAAAAAAGAAAAGGAAAAAAAATGGTGAGTAACGTTCTAAGGACGTATGGACGCCAGCGCCTTACGTGCCCGGCACGTGGGCCCTGGATGCCTACGCCTTACGTGCCCGGCACATGGATGTTGGTCGCTGGGCGCTCGTGAAAGGTTCCTAGGCACCCTATAGAGGTCTCACAAGGCATCAACCATGCCAATTTCAAAAATTATGGATGCCGAGAAACCCTAATACGGATCGTCGGCTAGAATTCTAGGCGAAATACGAATCTAGTTAACATATTAATTAAAGGAGAGAGGCTACAACCTTTGTAGATCCGGTTACCCACTTCCTTCGCTCCACGTAGGCATCCTCTCGCTGTCCATCTCGAATCCCGAACTCAAATGTCGGCTTCATCGGAGAATTGGGCGGACTAGGTCGTCGGCTTCGTGCCGAAGATGATCTACGTCGAGGCATCTCAAGTTCAAGCTCCGACTTCACAAATTTGTGAAACTTGTGAAGAAAACACCCAAAACAACTTGGCAAGAGGTAAAGGGTGAAGAAATAGGAGGTGGGTTCACTTTAGAATTGGATTTCTCACTTTAGATCTCAAGTTACCATTGATGGCATCAAGCTTTCTTCAAGAAGAAGATGATGAAGAAGATGAAGCTAGAATTATGATAATTCTCTTTTAAAATGAATAATAATTCAATACTTATCATAAGCTAACTAAGGTTAAGTGTAGAGAATAGACCATGGTTACTTGGATGGGTTAGGGTTAAGCATGATGACAAGAATGGTTACAAAAGTCAAAGCTTCATGAAGCTTCAACTTAAAACAAAGAAAGCCACCATTCTCATCATAATCCTTTTCAAATAAATAAATAAATGAAAATGCAAAATCCTAATCAACACTTAACCATGGTTTAATTCTTTATACTTAACAACAAGATCAAGTATCATCAAACATGATACAAATATGTGCACAAAAGTATATCACATATACTTCTTGCACATCAAGTGAGAAAATCCATATAAAGTGAACCAATACTAGTTAATGCAATGTAGTATATCAAATATATAATTATACATTAAATCATTAAATCAACACTTGATTTAACGATCCGGTCATATCGCATATAACCGACTAGTATCCAATGTATCGGCTTATCGAATCAATGATTCGATAACTAGGTCATATCGAATATAACCAATCGAAACATTTATCGCGAGAATGAAATGCGGTATCACATACACGCATTATTCTCGGTCCCGCACATATCTCATATGCGCTCCTATTTCGTTTCGCTTGAGCCAGGAAACCTCTGTGTAGGACTCTAAAGACTCGTCAATACGCCGGTAGCAGATGATGATCATATCAAGCACCCACAAGCAGCAAGCGGTCTGCTAAACGTAACGGCCATCCGGGTATTGAGCGATCAGAAGATCGACGAGCTAGCCCGCTCACACTCCTGTGAATCCAACCAGTAACACTTACCGTACAGTTCGGTCTGTTCGTCTGATATGTCGCATATCAAGTCTAGGGGTGGTAAACGTCAGACCCCAATAACCGATAAGTCGTGCCGATGTGAGGCTCATAACGGGTCGAGAAACTACTGGTAACACTTACCAGCAAATCTCTGATCAGCCCTGGCCAGGGACTTTCCTGTTACGGCCAATCGAGCACAGCGCAACATCAACCCCCAATACCGGGAGAGACGAAACCCCTCCTATCGCTCATTGCCTCCATGTGACTCGGGACTGTACCCAAAGACCATCGTTTTGCACGCCCTCATGGACGTGGTAAGGTGGAGATCAAAGCACAGTGGGAATCACACAAGACTCTATGACGATCTCGGGTCTACAGACTAACCTGTACAAGTGTCACCTGAGAACTGCCATCTGACGTGAGGTATAATACCATCTGGGAGTTCTCGGCGAGTCCGTCCAGTGTACCCAGTCTCCACTGAGCACCCGTACACCATCTCTGATGTCAAACACCAATGGATATGGGATCATCCATCGCCCATCTCATGGGTCGAGAAGCGTATACGCTAGTCTACACTGGTATATCGATGCCCCGTCTCGATACACCCACGAGTAGGGACCTTGAAGGATGTACTTATGGACTACCATGTCCCCACTAGTATGATCTGCATAATAGTCCAGGCAGTCAAGTACACATCCTAAGGGCTTTATCAACATGTAACCATAAGACAGTTTAAAGAGACTAGTATACATGTTAAGATAAAGAGTAACCAGATAGCATATTATCATATCGAGCAAGAAAGTCATCTCTATATATGTCCAAGCATCCAATATAATATACAACATCTGTACAATACTAGCCTCTAGGGCATACATACAACTAACAATCTCCCACTTGCACTAGGGCCAGCTGCTGTAGTATCGCATACCGAGTATCCTGAAGAGTCTCTCAAACTGTATCTGGGGAATGGCCTTCGTGAGTGGATCCGCCGTGTTGTTCTTCGTATCAACCCTCCTGACCTCGATCTCCCGGCGATCAACTATCTCCCGGATCAGGTGATACCGCCTCAGAATATGTCTGGACCGCTGATGGGACCTGGGTTCCTTGGCCAAAGCCACCACTCCATTTTTATCGCAATACAAAGGTATTGGATTTTCAATGGATGGAACCACTCCAAGTTCAGTAATGAACTTCTTGATCCAGACAGCCTCTTTGGCAGCATCGTTGGCAGCGATGTATTCAGCCTCCATCGTCGAGTCTGCCACGGTTTCCTGCTTGGAACTCTTCCAGCTAACCGCCCCTCCGTAAAGGGTAAAGACAAAGCCCGACTGCGACTTAGAGTCGTCCTTATCACTCTGGAAGCTCGAATCGGTAAAGGACTCCGCTTGGAGTTCTCCGTTACCATACACCAAGAACATATCTCTAGTCCTTCGCAAGTACTTGAGAATGCTCTTCACAGCTGTCCAGTGACTCTCTCCAGGATCAGCTTGATACCTGCTCACTACACTTAGTGAGTATGCTACATCGGGTCTGGTACATAGCATCGCATACATAATAGAGCCCACTACCGAAGCATAGGGTATCCCTTGCATGCGAGCTCTCTCCAAATCAGTCTTGGGAGACATCTCTTTGGAGAGAGTGACTCCAGAGATCGTGGGCAAGTTCCCACGCTTGGACTTTTCCATACTAAACCTCTTTAGTATGGTGTCAATGTACCTGGATTGGGACAATCCCAAAATCCGTTTGGATCTATCTCTATAGATCCTGATTCCCAATATGCAGGAGGCATCACCAAGATCTTTCATTGAGAATCTTTGTGATAAGAAGAGCTTGACCGATTGCAGCATAGGAATATCATTTCCTATCAAGAGTATGTCGTCCACGTACAATACGAGGAAGACAACCTTACTCTCTGCCACCTTCTTGTAGATACAAGGTTCATCTGGATTTTTGACGAAATCAAACTCTTTGATAACAACGTCAAAGCAGATGTTCCAACTCCGCGATGCTTGCTTTAATCCATAAATGGATTTAAGCAGCTTGCACACCTTTCCGCTGCTCCCACTATCTACGAAGCCCTCTGGCTGAGTCATGTACACGCACTCTTCTAAATCACCATTTAGAAAGGCGGTCTTAACATCCATTTGCCAGATTTCGTAATCATGATATGCAGCGATGGCAAGCATGATCCGGATGGATTTAAGCATAGCCACTGGAGAAAAGGTTTCGTCATAGTCCACACCTGGTCTTTGACGAAAACCCTTTGCTACAAGTCTAGCTTTGAAAGTCTCCACTTTCCCATCTACACCAAGTTTTTTCTTGAAGATCCACTTGCTCCCAATGGGTTTTACCCCTTCAGGAGCAACTTCCAAAGTCCATACTTTGTTGGTGTACATGGATTCCATCTCAGACTGCATAGCATCCAGCCATTTCGCTGAGTCCCCACTCGTGATGGCCTGCTCGAAGCTAGTTGGGTCATCCTCCATGATGCAATCCTCGCTCCTACCATCTATGAGAAAACCGTAGTATCTCTCAGGTTGGCGAGGAACCCTACTAGATCGGCGGAGAGGTTGAGGTTCATTGGGAGCTACTGAATCTTCTGGTTCCACTAAATCTTCAGTTACGGTTTGTGTATCTGGAACCTCTTCCAGCTCTACCACTTTGCCACTAATTTCTTTTTCAAGGAATTCCTTTTCTAAAAAGTTGGCATGTTGAGCAACAAACACTTTTTGTTCCTCACTGTGGTAGAAAAAATACCCATAAGAATTCTTTGGATATCCCACAAACATGCAGAGAACTGACCGTGCCTCGAGCTTGTCCGGATTTTGCCTTTTGACATAGGCCGGACAACCCCATATCTTAACTCGTTTAAAATATGGTCTCTTCCCACTCCATATCTCATATGGTGTGGTAGGTACAGATTTAGATGGAACTTGATTCAATAGGTATGTTGCTGTTTCCAGCGCATAACCCCAGAAGGAAATAGATAACTCAGCTGTGCTCATCATAGAGCGCACCATATCTAATAGGGTGCGGTTCCTCCGTTCTGAAACACCGTTGTGCTGTGGTGTATATGGAGGAGTCAGCTGAAAAAGAATCCTATTCTCTTTTAGGAAGTCCAGGAATTCATTGCTCAAGTATTCACCTCCTCGATCAGATCGTAGGATTTTAATACTTTTTCCGGTTTGGTTCTCAACTTCTTGTTTATATTCCCTATATTTCTCAAAAGCTTCTGATTTGTGTTTCATCAGGAACACATACCCGAACCTAGAGAGATCGTCAGTGAATGTAATGAAGTATGAAGAACCATCCCTGGCATGTGTAGACATGGGACCGCATACATCACTATGTATCAGTCCCAAGAGTTCGGTAACTCTTTCTCCGTGTCCCGTAAACGGAGTTTTGGTCATCTTTCCTTTGAGACATGACTGGCAAGTGTCATAAGATGAAAATTCAAACGGATTTAAATATCCATCTTTATGCAACTTAGCTAGTCGTGTCGCATTGATGTGACCCAGTCTACAATGCCACAAGAAGGATTCGTTCAGTTCTGAACTCTTCCTCTTGTGTGTGTTTGTTATGCTCAGAACTGTTGATTGATTTAGAACATAAATGCCATTGCACAACGTGCCTGATCCAACCAACTTTTGGTTACGGAAAATGTTCATAACATTGTCCTGTAATACAAAATTATATCCCTCTTTACTTAATAAAGAAACCGATATAATGTTGCATATCAGGTTCGGCATGTAATAGCATTCGTTCAGAACCAATGTATTACCATTTGGTAATACAAGGTGATATTCCCCGACAGTCTTAGCTGCAACAATTGCACCATTTCCAACTCTAATGTCTTTATCACCTTCTCCAAGTTCTTTACCTTTCCTTAGCCCATGTAACTGATTACATATATGGGATCCTGACCCGGTATCTAATACCCAGGACGTAGAGCAAATGGAGAAACAGTTCTCTGTAACGAACACACCCGAAGAAAATGCATCAACATGTACTTTCTTCATTCGGGTGGCATGGGAATCCTGGTATTCCCCTATATCCTGTTCAGTCCTATAACCCTTATAGGAAAGAACGGAACCAACGTTCCCCAGCACAGTATAACATGCGGGTTCGGTCAATACATCCATATTATTATCTTGATTAAGGCATGAAATGGTCGCTACCTGGAGAGAGAGAGAAGAAAACACTTAAGCGTATGCTCGTGCAAGATCAGATTGGTTATTATCTTATCTAATCAGGATGGCTCCCACTGCTTTTTATCAAATCTTCCTTCAAACCCTAAAAGGAAAGACTAGCCGGGATTAATTACACACTACAAGTTCGCCAATCTTTCAGCCAGGCCAGTGTCGGTACTTTGAGGGAGGTTCCCCGTGCTTTCGCACTAACCTAATTAATGTAAACCTCATTTTCCTAGAGGCGTAACCTCGTTAACACCTTTCTAGACACCCACTTGATCAGCTAATTGCAATGTGTAAAACTCTCCCAGGAATAACTCTTACTCGCAGTGGGTATCGGGATCCAACTATCTCATAGAAGGTATGCAATCTCATTGAAAATTTCAACACTTGAAATTCCCGATAATATTTTGCCCCGAACGATCTATGACCTTGACAAGGTCAACAAACCATAGACCGCAAGTCAACTTCAACCCGTCATTTCTTGATTGAATCAGACCCACCCGCACGACCCTTGACAAGGTCAACAAGGCCGTACGACTACCCTAACCCAATCTGCATCATATGCATAAGCAGACAAATACTGGTTAGCTACCGCACACTGCGCCTTGACAAGGTCAACAAACGCAGCACGAATACTAAACATGACTTATCTGAAATGACGGAGGGCTACAACAGGTTTTTCTGAAAACCTATTGCGTAATGAACTTGATATCGTTGTAGAATCAAATGAAGTTTTAAAAAATGGAGTGATTTTGAGGCTTTTCTAGTTTTGCTAAAGGGGTCACTCCCGGTGAAGGGATCGTCGGCCCTTTCCTCATCGAATGAGGTGCGGGATATATCATATATATCGCTGTGCAAAGCAGAAACTATAGAAGCAATCAAAAACAAACCGAGGGTGTAGCATATACCAGTTATTGCTAAAGGAGTCACTCCCTGTGAAGGGATCTCGGTCCTTTCTTCATCGAATAAGGTGCAGGATATATCATATATACCGCTGTGCAAAGCAAGAACTGTAGCTACCTGTTTTATTTTGAAATTTGATTCTACAACATCTTAGGTTTCTTATCTTTCATTAATCACATTAATGAAGTCCCATCATTTATATACCTAAACATCACAGATAAATACGACGTACACTTATGCCATCCACATTCGCCTCGATGTCCCCTCGTGCACTGTTAGGTTAGGTAACTAACGACAGAGCAGGGCAGGGCTAGCGCGGGTGTAAAACATAAGTAACGTCTATATAATATATCATATATACTATATACTGTATCTATCACAGAACATCACATGATCACATCACAGATAAAGCGGCAGAAGAAACATATGAAATATTGGATATACTAGGACGTCCGTGTTTTCAATACGAGCCAGTATAAAACACGGATTCCACGGTCGTGATGAATAGCCAATCCCACACCCCTAGACCCCTACGAGAGCGGCAAGCAACCCTGCCAATTCTAGGGTTAGGAGACCCGGACTCGACTCCTCGAGTTGGTCTCCCACTGGACCCCAGAACCCGGTTACTTGTGCTCCCCTCCTTGGGTCTATCCTAATGTGGAAAAGTAAATAATATACAAAAGGTGACAACTTCCGCTACCTGGAAGTGCCCCAAATAAAAGAATATTACATCAAGTTTTTACATGAATGAAAATGAAAAACACTCATCTCACATAAAAACCCCCGGCTATTCAAACACGACGATCCAATATAACATATCCAGCAACACATAACATCACATGTCATCAACGTAAGTAAATATGCACATCCTAATTGTCGTTGACATATAGCAACGAAACCGGCGATATCAAATATTACACTTACGGTCACAGAAAAGAAAGTGTAAAACTACAACAATTGGAATCCGCAACTTCTTTAGACATCACATGCCTAATCAAATGAAATACTTAGACATCACATGCCTAACAGTTATAAACCCCGCATTTTAGTCTCATTATCGAAAACTCTTTTCAATATCTAGTGAAACTAAACCGCTAGATTTACAACATTCATTCAGTTAACTCATAACTGTTTGTAAATTCCAATTATTGTATCTCATTCCAGATAAACAGAAAATGTTAAACTTTCCGATCGAACAGTCGAATACCCAAGTTTTCCCGATACAGCTCAACACATGAAATAATTCTAACAACATTCAGTTCGTGCCTCAGTAGCAACGGTCCAGCCGTAGAAGGGTCAAGCCAACGCCTCACATGTGGCACGCCGTACTGCCCCAAACCCGAAGGTTCAAAGGGCAGTTCAAGACGGTCACATAATCGATTTAAGGTTTGTTGTCTTCTAGAGGGTCCATCGCGTTACTTGCACTACTTAGAACGTCGTTAAACTTACGGAAAAATCCAACACTTGGAAATTTCCCGACAGGGGAAAAATTGGGTATTTATATCCGGTCGAACTTTTTAACATATTCTAAAAAATTATCCGGAAATACAAAAAGACGAAATTTGATAATCCGGTCGAAACATCGAAGCTCTAAAACACCCCAGAAAATTCAACTCTTGAATAATTATTTAAAAATTCCTATAAAATCCAGCATCAGAAAAGAAGAATAACTGTGCAAAATATATTGTGCACTGTGAACAGTAGGCGGCGGAACCGCGGCAGAAGCCATGCTTCTGCCGCGTTTCCGCGGCTGTTTAGACGCCTCATGATCTCGTGTTTCACCATAATTCTTAGATCTTCCTGCTGAATTTTTTAGGCATTTTTAATCGGGAAAAATCCCAGATTTTAGAAAAATTCCAGAGAGCACTTGGGTTTTAGGGTTTCGGGTTCGTTCGGGTTTCAAACGTCGTCTAGACTTCGCCTAAGGCTCTAGCTAGGCTCTGATACCAGTGAAAGGTTCCTAGGCACCATATAGAGGTCTCACAAAGCATCAACCATGCCAATTTTAAAAATTATGGGTGCCGAGAAACCCTAATACGGATCGTCGGCTAGAATTCTAGGCGAAATACGAATCTAGTTAACATATTAATTAAAGGAGAGAGGCTACAACCTTTGTAGATCCGGTTACCCACTTCCTTGGCTCCACGTAGGCATCCTCTCGCTGTCCATCTCGAATCCCGAACTCAAACGTCGGCTTCATCGGAGAATTGGGCGGACTAGGTCGTCAGCTTCGTGCCGAAGATGATCTACGTCGAGGCATCTCAAGTTCAAGCTCCGACTTCACAAATTTGTGAAACTTGTGAAGAAAACACCCAAAACAACTTGGCAAGAGGTAAAGGGTGAAGAAATAGGAGGTGGGTTCACTTTAGAATTGGATTTCTCACTTTAGATCTCAAGTTGCCATTGATGGCATCAAGCTTTCT
The DNA here is from genome assembly GCA_030015575.1 of Agapanthus africanus. Taxonomy (NCBI): domain Eukaryota; kingdom Viridiplantae; phylum Streptophyta; class Magnoliopsida; order Asparagales; family Amaryllidaceae; genus Agapanthus; species Agapanthus africanus. The sequence continues at coordinate 517,131,449 of JASDDO010000031.1, read as the reverse complement.
TCAAGAAGAAGATGAAGCTAGAATTATGATAAGTCTCTTTTAAAATGAATAATAATTCAATACTTATCATAAGCTAACTAAGGTTAAGTGTAGAGAATAGACCATGGTTACTTGGATGGGTTAGGGTTAAGCATGATAACAAGAATGGTTACAAAAGTCAAAGCTTCATGAAGCTTCAACTTAAAACAAAGAAAGCCACCATTCTCATCATAATCCTTTTCAAATAAATAAATAAATGAAAATGAAAAACCCTAATCAACACTTAACCATGGTTTAATTCTTTATACTTAACAACAAGATCAAGTATCATCAAACATGATACAAATATGTGCACAAAAGTATATCACATATACTTCTTGCACATCAAGTGAGAAAATCCATATAAAGTGAACCAATACTAGTTAATGCAATGTAGTATATCAAATATATAATTATACATTAAATCATTAAATCAACACTTGATTTAACGATCCGGTCATATCGCATATAACCGACTAGTATGCAATGTATTGGCTTATCGAATCAATGATTCGATAACTAGGTCATATCGAATATAACCAATCGAAACATTTATCGCGAGAATGAAATGCGATATCACATACACGCATTATTCTCGGTCCCGCACATATCTCATATGCGCTCCTATTTCGTTTCGCTTGAACCAGGAAACCTCTGTGTAGGACTCTAAAGACTCGTCAATACGCCGCTAGCAGATGATGATCATATCAAGCACCCACAAGCCGCAAGCGGTCTGCTAAACGTAACGGCCATTCGGGTATTGAGCGATCAGAAGATCGACGAGCTAGCCCGCTCACACTCCTGTGAATCCAACCAGTAACACTTACCGTACAGTCCGGTCTGTTCATCTCATACGTCGCATATCAAGTCTAGGGGTGGTAAACGTCAGACCCCAATAACCGATAAGTCGTGCCGATGTGAGGCTCATAACGGGTCGAGAAACTACTGGTAACACTTACCAGCAAATCTCTGATCAGCCCTGGCCAGGGACTTCCCTGTTACGGCCAATCGAGCACAGCGCAACATCAACCCCCAATACCGGGAGAGACGAAACCCCTCCTATCGCTCATTGCCTCCATGTGACTCGGGACTGTACCCAAAGACCATCGTTTTGCACGCCTTCATGGACGTGGTAAGGTGGAGATCAAAGCACACTGGGAATCACACAAGACTCTATGACGATCTCGGGTCTACAGACTAACCTGTACAAGTGTCACCTGAGAATTGCCATCTGACGTGAGGTATAATACCATCTGGGAGTTCTCGGCGAGTCCGTCCAGTGTACCCAGTCTCCACTAAGCATCCGTACACCATCTCTGATGCCAAACACCAATGGATATGGGATCATCCATTGCCCATCTCATGGGTCGAGAAGCGTATACGCTAGTCTACACTGGTATATCGATGCCCCATCTCGATACACCCACGACTAGGGACCTTGAAGGATGTATTTATGGACTACCATGTCCCCACTAGTATGATCTGCATCATAGTCCAGGCAGTCAAGTACACATCCTAAGGGCTTTATCAACATGTAACCATAAGACAATTTAAAGAGACTAGTATACATGTTAAGATAAAGAGTAACCAGATAGCATACTATCATATCGAGCAAGAAAGTCATCTCTATATATGTCCAAGCATCCAATATAATATACAACATCTGTACAATACTGGCCTCTAGGGCATACATACAACTAACAGCTCGACACTGGGTGTTAGTGATATATGACCTAGATGCCATTATTGTATAGTACTAGTTTGTATATTACATTTTGATAGCTTGGGATATACACGGATATTGTAACAGTCTTGCTCAATATAGTAGTATTCTACTTGGTTTGTTTCTACCTCAATATGTGTATATGTTTCTTTTTAACGTATCGCTAATACATATTGTAGAGCCCTTAAGATCTTTGCTTGACTACCAGCGTTGTGATGGAAGTCACACTAGTGGGGGCTGGGTAGACTATAAGTACATCCTTATACAGGTCCCTAGTCGTAGGATTATCGAGACAGGGTATCGATACTCCAGAGTAGACTAGTGTATACGCTTCTCATCCCAGCAGGGGAGATGGTCTTTCCCACATCCATTAGTACGTCGTATTGGAGATAGTATGCAGGTGCTCATTAGGTTATGAGTATACTTGACAGGACTCGTGGGGAACTGCTGGTAGGTACTATGCCTATCGTCAGGTAGCAGTTCCCAAGTGACATGAGTACAGCATAGTCCATTGACTTGACGCTACTACTTCGCCTCGAGTGTGTTCCCACTGTTCTTAGATTACTACCCTACCACGGCTCTAATGAGTCGTGCAAACATGTAGTAGTTGGGTGCAGTCCTGAAGCACTTAGAGGCAGTGGCGGTTAGATAGGATTCGTCTCTCCTGGTATTGGGGGATGATATCACGCTGTGTTCGGAAAGCCATTACACAAAATCCCTGGCCAGGACAAGCGAGATTTACTGGTATCCACTCCAGTAGTTTCTCAAGGTGTTTTGGGCTCTACTTCAACATGACTTATTACGCTATTAGGGGTCTGACGGCTACCGCCCCCCTAGGCCCAATATGCGATACTATTATACGAGCAGACCAGACTGTACGGAGATTGTCACAGATAGGCTCGGTGGGAGTTCGGATGAGTTTGCTTATCGGCCTTCTTATTGATAGATACCTAGGTAGCCGTTACGTGCAGCTAGTACCGCCGACGGACTTATGGTTAAACCCACTGCCAGCATACTGTCGTGTCTTTAGAGTCCCACACAGAGGGTTTCCCTACTTTGGGTGAAACGATGTAGAGGCCGTATGGTTTTACGGCGGGGCTTCAATCACATACATGTACTTTTGCACGGATGATGTTCGGACGGATAATATTAGTGGGCTTTGGTTTAAGCCGGATCCTAGTATTATATTCTTGGATTATTTTCGTCTCATTGTATTCGTATTTTTCGGAATACGGATACGGGTATGTATATACGGTGAGGGGTATTGTTGTAATTTGTGCAAGAATTCTTCTAGAAGAGGACACCTCATTTCTTGTATAACCATTTATGTTAAATGGTAAATGAGGTGGAGGTAAGGGGTGTGATTTCTCATTAAATGAAGCATGGCTACTTAGGGTGACTCATGGGGTGACTATTGAAGCATGCTTAATATTTTCCATTTGTGAATTATTTTATGCTTCATAATTCACAAGACCTAGACATATTCATTTCATAATATCTCACACACTCTCTCTCCTCATGTGCTCTCTTCTTCCTCCTCAAACCCTTATTGTCTCATATGTTGAGAAACCTAGGGTTCTTGAGACTAAACTATCCATAATCACTCTCTACATCCCTTAGGCTACTTGGATTAGCGAACCATTTACCCTAATTACCTCAAGTTAGAGGTTGGAGCTCAAAGAACATTCTCTCGGGTGGATCGTCTTTGACGTGAGGGAGCCGACCACACAAGCTCGATCCGATCTTCGAGGAGCTAAGGAGAGGAGGAAAAGAAGACCCGAAGGACTCGATACTTTGAGGTATAACACTCTTGCATAGTAGTTAACCTCTAGTAGTTTAACTAGTTATGGTTTAGTATCAATCCCGAAGTTCAAGTCGGTGTTGCAAAGCATATAAAAATCGTTTTTTTGCAAACTCCGCCTCTCCACGAACCCGCGAGTTGCGCGACATCGATTTACAGTGGTATCAGAGCCTACTAAAACTTTACTAGCTTGTTAGCAAGTAGTTAGAACTTCGATCGTCGGAAAATTGTGAAAACAATACACCCGCACCCTCATGTTTCTGTCGATTTTTAAACTGACAAAAAAATTTATTTCAAAGCTATGAAAATTCAGTGCAGGGTATTATAAGAACACCCAAGAAAAATGACTTAATGAATCGCCAAGACAACCGTGGAAGCGTGGCAGAACGGTGTGTTCCGCTGCGGTTCCGCGGCCGGGTCGAGGCCGATTCAACTTGTTCTTCTTCTGTTGTTCTAATTTTTGGGTGTATTGTTCTATGGTATATTTGGTTTCTACCCAGTATTTTTTCTTTGTGTTGGTTTGCACTTGGGGTAGATACGGAAAATAGTTTTCGATCGAAATTCTAAAGTTCTTGGTTAATCGGGTTTTATCTGTGTTATGATATATGTGTTCATAAACTTCAGCTAATTACTATATGTCGGTTAGTTTGGGGTTGCACATATCTGTGTTGTTGGTTTGTGTATACGGACTTATTGGATCGTCATGGATGAATAGTCGGGGATGCGAGATCAGAGTTTTCTTTCATTTGATGTAAATTGCAGTTTGATGTAATATTATTTTGTGGAGCACATCCAGGTTGAGGTTTTAGCCACCGTTGAATTATTTCTTTTACTGTTTTTGCTCCTAGGATAGTCCCAAGGTGGGGTGCAAAAAATATCGGGTTCTTTGAAGTGCCGAGTGGCCTACTCATTTTACTGAGAGAGGCTGCTTCACTTCTGAAATTTGGCGGGTAGTTTGCCGCACCCGTAGGGGTCTAGGGTGGGATTTGGCTATTCATCACAACAGTGGAATCCGTCTTTCGTTACAGGCTTAAACAAAACGCAGAATTCCTAGTATATCTAATATGTTCATCTATGATCCGGAATGCCTATTATTGCATGAGATGAATGGATATTATATATATGCTATAAATAGACGTTGCTTATGTTTTGCATCAGCGCTAGTCCTGGCCCCGCTTTGGCGTTAGTTAAGTAACCTAACGGTGTTAGACGGGGCTCAGTGGCGAATGCGGATGGTATAAGTGGACGTGGTATTTTTGTTTCTTTCTGCAATGGTAGGTGTAAATGATGGGACTGCATTATATGATTAATGCAAAGCAAACAAACCAAAACTGAATCGTTGCAACAATTTTAAAACCACTCCTTTAAAAGCTATCAGGTTCCTTCGATTAAATCAAGTTCATTACATTCACGGTTTTGCCAAAACCAGCCGTAGCCCTCCGTCATTTCAGTTGAATATTCAGTAGTATTCAAGCTATGTATTTTGACCTTCACCAAGGCATAGTGATTGGTAGCCGCTGGATATTTATCTGTAGCATAAATAGATGCGTTGGTTTGGGACAGTCGTACTGCTATTTTGGCCTTCTTCAAGGGTATGTACGGATGGGTTCAAATTAACCTGGACAATAACGGGTAGAACTTGACTGCGACTTATGATATGTTGGCCTTCGTCAAGGTCATAAGGGCTTGGGGCAAAAATCCACATCGGGAGTTTCTGAAGAAACTGAAACTTTCTAGTACTGCATACCATTTGGTGCGTGATAATGTTGGTAGGATTCCTTAAGTATTATCACAAAATGATATTTGGATCCCGATCCTACTATGAGTATCTGCTACTCCTCGGGAGATTTTCACTAAACAATCAATGCTATAAACCAAGTAGGTGTCTAGAACGGTGTTAGCGGGGCTACGCCTCCAGGGAAAAGAGGTTATGTAATTAAGGAACATCGTGAAAGCATTGGAAAACCTCCCTCAAAGTACCAACACCAGCCTGGCCGAAAGGTTAAGAAAGAATTGTAACAATGAGATTAAATCCTGACTAATTCTTCTTTTATGGTTTGAGGAAGGATTCGAGATACAGTGGGACCTATCCTGTTTAGATAAACTAAAAACCAATCTAAACTTGCAAGAGGATCATTCTAAGTGTTCTCTTTCTCTCTCTTGATTGCAGCGACGATAATGATCGGGCTTAGGTTACTTTTAGCTAATAAATTGACTGAGCCAAACTATTATGATAGGCTAAGGAATGTCCAGATGGCCATTACCTATGACAAGCTGGGCTACCTTCTTACTACTGAAACCCCCACCGTCTCAGGTTCAGATTCCACTGTTATGGATTTTGATATCCGCAAGACAAGGGAAAAAGACAGTGCGAATGCCAAGTGCCTCGTGTTGGCCTCAATGAATGGTGTAAACCAGAGTCAGCACGAGAAGATGGACTTAGTTTCCATCTTCCTCCATAACAAACATTTATATGGAGAGCAATTTCGTATCGCAAGGTATGAGATCTCGAAGGAATTGCTTCAAGCGAGGTTGGCTGTCGGGTCATCTGTAGGGGACCACGTCCCTACAATGATCAGCAATATTAAAGAGCTCACGGACCTGGGGACCATGTTAGAGAACAAGTAATGTACTAATTTGATTCTACAGTCCCTACCTTCTACTTACACCATGAAGTAAACCAGGAAGACATCCGCTTTGCTTATTGGGGAATCTTCCTCTTCTAGATCCAAGGAGAAAGCTAAGGGAGAGAAGAAGAAGGCCTCCATCGAGACGATAGGCAGTGTCAGTAAGGTAGAAGGAAAGGGCAAGGCAAAAGTTTCGGAGCTAACAGTAGGGAAGGTGGAATATTTCTATTGTCACGAGATAGGCCATTGGCAGAAGGACTGCAGGGCTTGGAAAGCCAGAAACCTAGATTCGAAATACGTTGTGGCTTCGGTTTCAGGTGTGTTTATGATTAAGAACTGTCTGTCAATTAACTCTACTTTCTGGGTACTGGATACCGAATAAGAATCTCATATCTGTAATTCATTACAGGCTTTGAGAAACCGTAGAGTTATCAAGGCAGGTAATATGACTCTCAGGGTTGCTAACGGAATGAGCGTGGACGCTGTATCCGTAGTAGAATATCACCTAGGATTGACAGGTGGGCAGATATTGATTTTGCGTAACTGTTTGTGTGTACCTAGTTTGACTTGTAATATCATTTCTGTATCTTTATTTTCTAAAGAAGATTATGATTTTACATTTGTAAGCGATGTTGTCAACATCCACCTAAATCAAGCTTTGATTGGGTCAGATACACCAGATAACGGTATATACATGTTAAATCAAGCTCAGGTTTTCAACGTCCAGAACACACTTAAAAGAAAGTTTCCAGAATTAAATCAGGATTTCATATGGCATTGTAGACTGGGTCACATCAATGAAACACGGTTAACGAAGTCACATAAAGAGGGATATTTGGATCCGTTCGAATATCAGTCTTATGCAACTTGTCAATCATGTCTCAAAGGAAAGACGACAAAGACTCCGTTCACTGGACAAGGAATAGGAGCGAGCGAGCTCTTAGGACTCATACACAGCGACGTGTGTGGTCTAATGTCTATACATGCACGAAGTGGTTATTCCTATTTCATTACTTTTACGGATAATTTCTCTTAGAATGGACATGTCTTCTTGATGAAACATAAATCCGAGGCCTTTGAGAAATTCCGGGAATATAAGAATGAAGTTGAAAAACAAACAGGTAAAAGTATCAAGACACTTAGATCTGATCGAGGTAGTGAATACTTAACTGCCGAGTTCCTAGGTTACCTAAAAGAGAATGGAATTCTCTCTCAGCTTACTCCTCCATACACACCACAACACAACGGTGTATCGGAAAGGCGGAACAGAACCCTATTGGATATAGTACGTTCCATGATGAGTAATGCTGAGTTACCGCGATCCTTCTGGGGCTATGCACTAGAATCAACTGTATATCTTTTGAACAAGATTCCTACCAAGACTGTGCTACCACACCATATCAGATGTGGAGTGGGAAGAAACCCAATCTTCAATATCTAAAGATATGGGGGTGTCCAGCTTTTGTAAAAAAGTAGCATGCGGACAAGCTCGAGGTATGTTCAGTACTGTGTAAGTATATGGGATACCCAAAGAACTCCAGGGGATATCTTTTCTATTGCGCAGAGGAACAAAAGGTTTTTATTTCTCGTCATTTCCACTTCTTGGAAACTCAATTTTTAGAAAAAAGAGATAAGTGGGAGTGCAATAGAACTGGAAGAACCACAAGCATTACTGAAAGTATGGTAGAACCAGAAGTTTCAAAAGAACCGGACATCCCCGCGCCATTCCGCAGGACTAGTAGGCAATCTCATCCGTCCGAGAGATACTATGGTTTTCTCATAGAGGGGGATAGAGAGGATTGCATCATCGACGATAATGAGCCAACTAGTTTCCAGCAAGCCATTCAAAGCAGAGATTCGGTAAAATGACTGGATGCAATGCGGACAGAAATGGAGTCCATGGACACCAACAAAGTATGGACTTTGGACATTGCTCCAAACGGGGGAAAACCCGTAGGCTGCAAATGGATCTTCAGAAAGAAGATTGGTGTAGATGGACAGGTTGAAACCTATAAGGCTAGAATTGTTGCAAAAGGATTTCGTCAAAGATCTGGTTTGGACTATGATGAAACCTTTTCTCCAGTGGCTATGCTCAAATCCATTCGGATCCTTCTTGCCATTGCTTCCTTCCACGATTATGAGATTTGGCAGATGGACGTAAAGACCGCTTTACTAAATGGAAATTTGGAAGAGTGCATCTATATGGATCAGCTAGAGGGTTTCATTCAGAGTGGGAGCAGCGGGAAAGTGTGCAAGTTTCTTAAATCCATTTATGGTCTAAAGCAGGCATCACGGAGTTGGAACATCTGTTTTGATGAGACGGTCAAAAATTTTGACTTTATCAAAAATCCAGATGAATCATGCATCTATAGTAAGATTGTAGCAAGAACTATGGTATTTCTCGTCTTGTACGTGGATGGCATTCTGCTGATAGGAAATGACATTCTTATGCTACAATCAGTCAAAGGATTCTTGTCATAAAGGTTCTCCATGAAAGAACTGGGTGATGCCTCTTACATTCTGAGGATCCAGATCTATCATGATAGATCTAAGAGGATGTTGGGACTTTCACAGTCCAAGTACATCGACACCATACTGAAATGATTCAGTATGGAGGATTCAAAGCGCGGTAATTTACCGTCTTGTCACAGAATCACCCTATGCTTTGGAAAGGGATGGCGTGTCTATTATACCCTACGCTTCTGTGGTAGGCTCTATAATATATGCGATGTTGTGTACCAGACCAGATGTTGCGTACCAGACCAGATGTTGCTTACGCACTAAGCGTGGTAAACCGGCATCAGTCAAACTCTGGGGAGAAACACTGGATAGTAGTAAAGAACATTCTCAAGTACCTGAGAAGGACTAAGGAGATATTCTTGGTGTACGACGGAAAACACCTCCAGATCGAGGCCTTTGCTGACTCCAGCTTCCAGAGTGACAAGGATAACTCCAAGTCCATGTCGGGTTATGTATTTACCCTCAATAGAGGGGCGGTCTGTTGGAAGAGCTCCAAGAAGGACGCCATTGCTGACTCGATGATGGAAGCGGAGTATATAGCTGCTTGTGATGCCGTAAAAGAAGCAGTCTGGATGAGGAAGTTCTTAACAGAACTTCAAGTGGTTCTGTCCATTGTTGATCCAATACCACTGTATTGTGACAACAACGGGGCTATAGATTTAGCAACGGAACCCAGGTCCTATCAGAAATCCAGACATATCTTGAGGTGGTATCACCTGATCAAGGATATCGTGGATCGCCGGGAGATCGAGGTGCGGAGAGTTGACACATAGAACAACATTGCAGATCCACTCATAAAGGCCATCCCTTAGATGCAGTTCGAGAGACTATTCGAGATGATAGGTCTGCGATACGCCAATACATGGCCTTAGTGCAAGTGGGAGATTGTTAGTGATATATACCCTACATGCCATTATTGTATAGTACTAGTTTGTATATTACATTTTGGAAGCTTGGGAAATACACAGATATTGTAACAGTCTTGCTCAATATAGTAGTATGCTACTTGGTTTGTTTCTACCTCAATATGTATATATGTTTCTTTTTAACGTATCGCTAATACATATTGGTAGAGACCTTAGGATCTTTGCTTGACTACCAGCGTTGTGATGGCAGTCACACTAGTGGAGGCTGGGTAGTCTATAAACACACCTTATACAGGTCCCTAGTCGTAGGATTATCGAGACAAGGCATCGATACTCCAGAGTAGACTAGTGTATACGCTTCTCATCCCAGCATGAGAGATGATCTGTCCCACAGCCATTAGTATGCCGTACTGGAGATAGTATGAATATGCTCATTGGGTTATCAATACACTGGACAGGACTCGTGGGGAACTGCTGGTTGGTACTATGCTTATCGTCAGGTAGCAGTTCCCAGGTGACATGAGTACAGCATAGTTCGTTGACTTGACACTGCTACTTCGCCTCGAGTGTTTTCCCATTGTTCTTAGATTACTACCCTACTACGACTCTAATGAGTCGTGCAAACAGGTAGTAGTTGGGTGCAGTCCGGAATCACTTGGAGGCAGTGGTGATTAGATAGGATTCGTCTCTCCTGGTATTGGTGGATGATATCGCGCTGTGTTTGGAAAACCATTACACAAAGTCCCTGGCCAGGAAAAGCGAGATTTACTGGTATCCACTCCAGTAGTTTCTCAAGGTGTTTTGGGCTCTACTCCGGCATGACTTATTGCGCTATTAAGGGTATGATGGCTACCGCTCCCCTAGGCCCGATATACGATACTCTTTGAGGAACAGACCGGACTGTACAGAGATTGTCACAGATAGGCTCAGTGGGAGTTCGGATGAGTTTGCTCATCGGCCTTCTTATCGATAGATACCTGGGTAGCCGTTACATGCAGTCAGTACTGCTGACGGACTTTTGGTTAAACCCACTACCAGCATACTGTCGAGTTTTTAGAGTCTCACAGAGAGGGTTTCTCTGCTTCGGGCGAAACGATGTAGAGGCTGTATGGTTTTACGGCAGGGCTTCGATCACATACGTGTACTTGTGCATGGATGATGTTCGGGAGCATAATACTATTGGGCTTTGGTTTAAGCCGGATCCTAGTATTATATTCTTGGATTATTTTAGTCTCATTGTATTCGTATTTTTCGGAATACGGATATGGTTATGTATATACAGTGAGGGGTATTCTTGGAATTTGTGCAAGAATTCTTCTAGAAGAGGACGCCTCATTTCTTGTATAACCATTTATGTTAAATGGTAAATGAGGTGGAGGTAAGGGGTGTTATTTCTCATTAAATGAAGCATGGCTACTTGTGGTGACTCATAGGGTGGCTCATCTAGTGACTATTGAAGCATGCATGATATTTTCCATTTGTGAATTATTTTATGCTTCATAATTCATAAGACCTAGCCATATTCATTTCATAATATCTCACACACACACACACACTCTCCTCAAGAGCTCTCTTCTTCCTCCTCAAACCCTTATTGTCTCATGTCTTGAGAAACCTAGGGTTCTTGAGAATAAACTATCCATAATCACTCTCTACATCCCCTAGGGTACTTGGATTAGTGAACTATTTGCCCTGGTTACCTTAAGTTAGAGGTTGGAACTCAAAACACATTCTCTCGGGTAGATCGTCTTTGACGTGAGGAAGCCGACCACACAAGCTCGATCCGATCTTCGAGGAGCCAAGGAGAGGAGGTAAAGAAGACCCGAAGGACTTGATACTTTGAGGTATAACACTTTTGCATAGTAGTTAACCTCTAGTGGTTTAGCTAGTTATGGTTTAGTATCAATCCTGGAGTTCAAGTCGATGTTGCGAATGAAAGTCTGCCCTAGCACCACCATGAGGTTTTAGTAGCATCAAGCATGCCAAATTTTAATGTTTATTAGGTGCTAAGTTAGACTATACAAGATCTTTGCTAGAATATTAGGGTTTTCTATGATGATGTGAACAACTAGAGAAAATGAAAGATGGCTATACCCTCGTAGATCGAGTCCTTCACTTCACATGCTCTGTGTAGTAGTCCCGCGACCCCACTAGGCTCCACTTGAGGCATTGGATGAGCTTCCTCCGATGACCTTCGTGCCGAAGATGATCCACGCGAAGTCCCTCCAACTCAAGCTACCTCTACACTAAATTCTTTAGCGTAGGAAACACGCTACACTCGATCGCTAGTTAAGTGTAGGATGGTGAAGTAGGGGATGTTTAAAGCTCACAAGATTGTGTTCAAGCTTCATGATTCACATCACATATGAGGGTTGAAGCTTGAACCATGACTTTGAGGAAGAAGAAGAAGCTAGAGAGCATGAGAGCAAATATGAGAGCAACTAAAGAAAATAGCTAAGTGTTGAAATGAGCTCAAGAATGAATGGCAACCCTTGACCCCCACTCATTCAAGCATGGAATTTTGCAATATAAAATTGCAACCATGCTTGAATAGTGAGTCAAGATGAATAAACAATGAATAAAGCCCATGCTTGCAACCATGCTCTCATTTTCCACCCCATTTCTATTTTTCTCAAAAATAGAAATCATGCCATACTACATATATATATATATATATATATATATATATCATATATATTAATACATATAAGAAAATATTTAGTGAGCTAATGATATTAGTTAAGATATAATTATATCACATATAATATATATCACATTATTAAATCAACATTTGATTTAATAATCCGGTTATATCACATATGACCGAATAATATCATTTATCTATATATCACATTATCAAATCCCGATAACTGATAATTTCCAGATTACAATACGGTATCACATACACGTACTTAATCAGGCCCACACACATATCACATATGTGTCCTACTTCGTTTTGCTTGAACCAGGGAACTTCTGTGTGGGACTCTAAAGACTCGTCAATATGCAAACAGTAGGTGATGATCACATCAGTCACCTACAAGCCGTCAGCGGTACTAGCTGGACGTAACGGCTACCCGGGTATTGAGTGATATGAAGATCAACAAGCAAGCTCGTCCATAGTCTCCATGAAGCCTATTAGTAACACTACCGTACAGTCCGGTCTCTTCGTCTGATATATCGCATATCATGTCTAGGGGTGGTAAACGTCAGACCCCAGTAACGTGATAAGTCATGTCGATATCTGGCCTATAACGGTTCGAGAAACTAATGATAACACTTATCAGTAAATCTTGGCAGCAGCCCTGGACAGGGACTTCTAATCATAGCCAATCGAACATAGCGTAACATCAACCCCCAATACCGGGAGAGACGAAACCGCTCCTATCGCTCATTGCCTCCATGTGACTCAGGACTGTATCCAAAATCCACCTGTTTGGACAACTCCTCTTGAGCGTGGTAGGGAGGAAATCAAAGCACAGTGGGAGCCACATAAGAATCTATGACGATCTCGGGTCTACAGATTGACCCGTACCAGTGTCACCAGAGGACTGCCATCTGACGATAGGTATACTACCATATAGGAGTCCTCGGCGAGTCCTGTTTGGTATACCCATTCTCCAATGAGACCTGTGTACAATCTTTGGTGTCATACACAAATGGTTATAGGATCAACCATCGCCCTCTAAGGGACAAGAAACGTACACACTAGTCTACTCTGGAACATCGATGTCATATTCTCGATATTCCCACGACTAGGAACTGATTAAAGGATGTACTTTTGGACCACCCTTCCCCCACTAGTATGATCTCATCATAGTCCTGGTAGTCAAATACATATCCTAAGAGCTTTATCAACATGTAAGAGACAGACAGTATAAATACCAGTCTACATGTTAAGATAAAGGTAACCTGACAGCATACTATCATGTCGAGCAAGAAATTCCTCTATATATATGTCCAAGCATCCACTATATGAACAATAATGGCCTCTAGGGCATACATATTCCTAACAGCGAAGCATATAAAAATCGTTTATTGCAAACTCCGCCTCCTCGCGAACCTGCGGTGTGCGCGACATTGACTTACACTGGGCACTAGGCACTGGGTGTCAGTGTCTCATGCGCCCGGCACGTAGGCGCTGGGCGCCTGCAGAAAGAGGGGGCTTAGCCCCGAAATGAGGAGTTGAACTCCCAAAAAGGATTTTTATCTATGAAGTTAAACTCCAAAAGATTATGAACGGAGTTAAACTCTAAAAGGGTTTTATTAGTGGAGTTAAATTCCAAAAGATTTTGAATAGAGTTGAAAACCCAGAAATCTTTGGAGATAATCAAAGGTGACCCTTTTTTTCTCCCTTTTAGCCATGGATCTTCTTTTGAGTCTTGGATCTTCCCGAAGTAGGGTTTTTGGAGTTGGGTCTTCTTCTTCCTCCTCTCTGTTTTTTGGCTATAGTTCCCTCAAGGCAATTATCATAGTCGCAGGAGGGTGATTGTGATGATTAAGGGAGGAACTATACCGGTAGAACAGTCTTACTCAAGATGATAATATTCTATCTGGTTTGTCTTTATCATCATGTACAGTATTAAGCGGCATTGCAGATCACTATTATATGTTGATAGAGCAATATGATTCTTGCTTGACTACCAGTATTATGATGGCGATCATATACGTGGGAGCTGGGTGATCTATAGGCACATCCTTAAATGTCCCTAGTCGAAAGAGTTTCGAGACTAGGCATCGATACTCCAGAGTAGACTAGTGTATACTGATCGAGACCCCGACGGGGCCGGTGGCCGGTCTCACAAGCCATTGGTATCAGTTTGTTCACATAATATGTATACAGGTGCTCATTGGGTTATGAGTACACCGGACGGACTCGCCGGGAACATGCTAGTTGGTATTATACCTATTGTTAGATAGCAGTTTCCAGGTGACATGTGTACAGGTTAGTCTATCGACCTGAGATCGTCATTTGTCTTGTATGAGTTCCCACTATGCTTTGATTACTACCCTACCATGGCTTAAAGGAGTCGTGCAAAAAGGTTTTAGTTGGGTACATTCCCGAGCCATTTGGAGGCAGCGAGCGGATCGTCATGGGATTCGTCTCTCCCGTTATTGGGGGTTGATGTCGCGTTGTGCACGAGTGGCCATCACCAGAAATCCTTGATCAAGGTAGTCGAGAATTTCTAATCTAAGATCGGTAGTGTCACGCCCCGCTTCCCAGAGTACGCTAAGATAGGCACGTGACAGAGCTAACCATGCTACCTGTGGATAGGAGATATCCCTCCACAGTCACATTACGGCTGTAGAGATATCAAGAACAATAATAATAACTATCTAATACATGTTCATGAGCCAGAATAACGAGTCAAGAATAAAATAATGCGGAAGCTAAAAGATCCAATACAATAATAAAATGGAATGTACGTCCCATAATGCGAGCTCACATCAGGAATGAAAATATCGAAAGGAAACTAAACTAAACTAATAACAGGTCATCACTGCTCGGCCTGTTGATCAAAGTACTCCTGGACAGCCTGCGATAAGGACAAGGGATCTGGGCCATGCAAAACCCAGACGTCAGTGCGTCATAATATCAATAATTCAAGGTAAGCAGGATATAATGAAATATATGTAGGCATGAAGTATGAACAGTAACAAGTAAAACGTAACATGAATATAGATCAGTGAACATGATATAAACAGGTGAAGTGCAGTGAGTAGTCTAAACTGTGCTATAGGGTGATCTACTCTAAAGTTATTTGAAATCAATTAATGTAATCCTCATCATAACTCATCGGTCTATGCCCTGTTCATTCTCCACGGGACCACGGTATAATATATAATAGACTGTGAGTCTATGTCCCGTTCATACCCCACGGGACCACGGTACAGGATGTAATAGCCCTTTGAGTTACGTTCGGATACATTCTTGATTTCCCCATACCCCCAAGTTATATGTGTAAGTCAGGTATTGATAAATCTAGAGGTAATGCCAACACAGGATCAAGCAGGTACAGGTTTGTCTGTATAGACAACAGGAAATGTCCGTAGGGACAACAGGTCAAGATTGTCGGCATTAGTAACAAGATCAGGTATCAAGTCAAGTTATGGTACATTAGCCATGTCCGGTAGTGTACATGTATCAAGTCATGTCAAGTAGTGCACAGGTATCAAGTCATGTCAGTAGTAGTGTATCAGGTCATATCAGGTAGTGTACAAGTATCAAGTGGGGGCTCATAATCAAACTGTAATAAGTACGGGTACACAAAAACAAGTATGGGGTACTAATATAACAATAAAATGGAATAATGTGATATGGTATGCAAAAGATATAAATTCAAAGATATGGATGCACAATTATCGATTAGGGTTACATTTATAGTTCCAACACTAATTAGGATGCTCTTTATTAAACATGGGGTGTTAGTATCACAGTGTTATATATTAATGTGATCTATGGATGCAATTATATATATTTTAAATGAGATGGATGCAAACGGGTATCCGTAATCAGTAAAGCTATAAAATGGTAATGTGAGATGCACAACTAAGCAATATGTGATGTAAATATTGATATGGATGCAGTATATTGTAATCTATTATGTAACAAGATTAGTTTTCATGACTTAGATATGAAATGATATGAATAGATGCAAACAGAACATCGAAAAGCTATAATATGAAACACGGGATACTAGATTTAAACTACAGGTATACTATTTATTTAAATAGGTATATAATGAATTATATAGCATGTAGCAAGATTAACTTGCCTCGACGGATCAAGAAATGGATGTGTACGGAACGTCCTAGGTCAGCGAAATGTCGCGACGCACGCACGGTACACGGAACGGTTCCAAACAACGCACAAGGGTGATCACACAAGTCAGGTACATTCGCTGGGTCGTCTGGATCATCGGCATCATCACGGCTCCGGCGATCTACAGAAGACAGAAAACAATTTTTTAAGGAAAGAAAGAAAGAAAAGAAGAAAGAAAAAAAAGAAAAGGGAAAGGAGAAGGAAGGAAGGGGCTCATTGGGGTGCATCGTGATCAGGGAACGAGGAGACGACGATGAGATCGACTGCAGCAATCTCGCCGGCAATGGAGCGGTGTGCAGGGGTGCTCGGGTTCTTGGGTTTGGAGAAGGAGATAGAGAGAAGAGGAGTGAGAGGAAGGAGGGTGACGGCGAGCGCGAGGCTGGCGATGGTTGGGGTTTGCTGGGTCTCGCGGCAGAAAAATGAGAGAGAGGAAGGAGGGTTTAATATATATATATAGGGAGAGAGAGAGATAAATAAAGCGAGAGGAGAGAGAGAGAATCTGAGTGAGAGGAGAGAGAGAGCGAGATCGAGAGGAGGGAGAGAGGGGGGATGAATAGTTAGGAGAAATAAAATTGGAAGTTAGCGGGGGAGAGAGAAAGAAAGAGAGAAGAGAGAGAGAAATTACGAGAGGAGAGAGAAGGAGGGAAAGAAAGAGAGAAGAGAGAGAGACGTGTGGGGGCCACGAGTCAGAGGAAGAGAGCTGGAGGTAGAGAGAGAAATCTGGGTTGTTTTAAGATTAATGAATTTAGAAAGATTTTAAAAAGGTTTAGGATTTTAAAAGATTTGTAAGTTATTAAAATTTTAATCAGTCGATTTTTTAATAAAGATATTAAATTTAATAAAATTTGAATTTTGGCGGGATACAAAAATATTCCAAAACGCGCCTGGGTCGGGTCTAAAAATTCCGATTAAAATATGAAAAATATTTGCGACTTTCAAAATTCAAAATGAATGCTCAGGTAACGAAAATGCATACCCCCGAGAACGGATGCACGTGCGTGCGCGTAGCCATCCAAACACGTCTGTTTCACTGAACGGGACGAGAACAAGATGCGCGAATGCTATCACGGGGTTAGGGGTATCATGCAGGCCGTGTTAAGTAATTTTAAATTATTTTACGTGACTTAAAATGTTATATGGTAAAAGATGCAATCCCAGATAAAATGCCAGTATTTTCTAAACATGAAAATGCACAGTCTACGTAACAATTCAGGGTAATTCATAAATATGAATCAAACAGGTTCAAGCAAGCGGGTCGGGTCGAATGCAATGTAAAATACCATTCGCACCCAAAACACGATAAATCGAGAAATACCACAAATACGAGAACTGGAATTGGTATAAATGAACTAGGTTGTTACAGGTAGTTTCTCAGGTGGTGATGGGTTTCATAACGACACTAAATGTCGTATTGTTAGAGGTGTGACTTTATCCAACCCCCTAGACTCGATATGCGATACTCATAGACGAACGGACCGGACTGTACGGATATTATCACTGTCAGGCTCAGTAGGGGTTTCAGGACGAGTTTGCTTGTCGGCCTCCCTTTCGCTCAATACCTGAGTAGCCCTTACGTACAGCTAGTGCCGCTGACATACTTGTGGTTAAACTCACTGTCAGCGTATTGACGAGTATTTAGAGTTACACACAGAGAGTTTCCCTGCTTCGAGCGAAATGATGAAGAAGCCGTATGGTTTTACGGCAGAGTTCGATCATATACGTGCACTTGTGCACGGATCATGATTCGGACGGATAATACTAGTGGGCTTTGGTTTAAGACAGGTCCTAGTATTATATTGTTGGATTATTTTAGTCTTGTTGTATTCTTATTTTGTCGGAATACGGATGCGGGTATGTATATACGGTTGAGGGGTATTCTTGTAATTCTTTACAAGATTGCATCTAGAAGTTTCCACTTCTTTTTGTATTAAACATTTAGGGTTAAATGTTTAATGAGGTAGAGAGGGTGAAATTTTATTTTTGCGTTAATTCAAGCATGCTCACTTGATGACTCATGGTGGCGGGTCATGTAGTGACTCATGGTGTGAGTCATAGTTGACATTATGTGCCATGCTTGATATTTTGGAGAGAGTTGTGAGATATTTGTGTTGAGATATTTATTCTTGAGTTGCTTTCTTTAGTTGTGTTAGTGTGATATGCCCTAGAGGCCATTATTGTATAGTACTAGTTTGTATATTACATTTTAGAAGCTTGGGATATATATATATATACACACATATTTATAACAGTCTTGCTCGATATGGTAGTATGCTACTTGGTTTGTATCTATCTTAATATGTGTATATGTTTTTTTTGACGTATCGCTAATAAATATTGATAGAGCCCTTAGGATATTTGCTTG
Organism: Agapanthus africanus; assembly: GCA_030015575.1. NCBI lineage: Eukaryota > Viridiplantae > Streptophyta > Magnoliopsida > Asparagales > Amaryllidaceae > Agapanthus > Agapanthus africanus. Next base: position 517,112,709 of record JASDDO010000031.1, on the reverse strand, counting down.
ACTACCGGCATTGTGATGGCAGTCACACTTGTGGGGGTTGGGTAGTCTACAAGCACATCCTTATACAGGTCCCAAGTCATAGGATTATCGAGATAGGGCATCGATATTCCAGAGTAGACTAGTGTGTATGCTTCTCATCCTAGCTGGGGAGATGGTCTGTCCCACAGCCATTGGTACGTCGTACTGGAGATAGTATGGAGGTGCTCATTAGGTTATGAGTACACTAGACATGACTCGTCGGGGACTGTTGGTTGGTACTATACCTATCGTCAGTTAACGGTTCCCAGGTGACATGAGTACAGCTTCGTCCGTTGACTTAACACTGTCACTTCGCCTCGAGTGTGTTCCAACTGTTCTTAGATTACTACCCTACCACGGCTCTATTGAGTCATGCAAATAGGTAGTAGTTGGGTGCAGTCCCGAAGCACTTGGAGGTAGTGACGGTTAGACAGGATTCGTCTCTCCCGATATTGGGGGTTGATATCGCGCTGTGTCTAGGAGAGCCATTACACAAAGTCCCTGGCCAGGGCAAGCGATATTTACTGGTAGTGTTTCCAGTAGTTTCTCAGGGTGTTCTGGGCTACACTCCAACACAAATTGTACTGCTATTAGGGTCTGACGTTTACCTCCGCCTAGGCCCGACATGCGATACTCTTAGATAAACAGACCGGACTGTACGGAGATTGTCACATTCTGGCTCAGTAGGAGTTCGGATGGGTTCAACTCATCGGTCTTCTTATCGGCATCTACCTGGGGATCGTTACGTACAGCTAGTACCGCTTACGGCCTGTTGTTAAACCAACTGTCAGCGTAGTGTCGAGTCTTTAGAGTCCAACACAGAGGGTTGTTCACCTTTGGGAAAAACGGAGTAGAGGTCGTATGGTTTTACAACAGGGTCCGTTCACATACGCGCACTTGTGCGTGCTTGGTGTTCGGGCAGTTGACACTAGTGGGCTTTGGTTTAAGGCAGATCCTAGTATTTATTTTTGGGTTGGTTCGGTCTCATTGTATTCGTGTTCCTTGGAACACGGATGCGGATGTGTATATACTGTTGACAGAGGCAGAGAAACCTCATTAGGGTTTTGACCATTGACTTGATTAAAACCATAATGAGATGGAGGAAATTGATTAATGAGTTTTAATTAGAGATAATTGTATCATGGTTAATTGGTTTGACCATTTGAGTTGTTGACTTTTGTTGACTTAGATATTTTTGGTAAGCATGAGATATTTTGTGCTTAGCATTAATTGTGACATGATAATGGTCAAATCAATATCAACCATGACAATTATCCTAATTAAAATTATCATTATTCTTTTTTCATCATATGAGAGCAAACACCTCCTTTTATGATGACACTTTCTCTCTCTTGCTAGCTCTCTCCTCTTCCTCTCTCAAGGCTCTCTTGTTTCATGAGTTGAAAATCAAGAGCATTGTGAGATCAAACCACCAAAACAATTCTCTACTCACTCTAGGGTTCTTAGTCTAGCACACCAAGCACCTTAGTTACTTCAAGATAGAGGTTGGAGCTCAGGTATAGGCCTTCGGGTGGATCTTTCTTTGGCATTGAGAAGGCGGTGAGGAGGAGCCATCTACACCACTCCAAGGAGCTCACAACAAGGAGAAGCAACACAAGAAGAGAAGGAGTTCAAGCTTTAGATATAATTTCTTAACCTAGTAGTTAAACCTCCATGTTAGTTTGTTAGTTTTTGTTTAGCAAAGATCCTTCATGGTTAGTCTATGTTTCCTTTAAAGAAAAATTTGATTTTTACCTATTCCGCCTCCCCGTTAAGCACCGGGGTGGGTAACATAGACTTACATTGGTATCAGAGCCTAGTTAAACCAAAGCTAACAGTTTAAAACAACAATTTAAGCTACGAAAATGAAACGACCCAAAACATCAAAGCCCAAGATCTGAGTTTCTGTCGATTTTTTATAGGACTCTAAAAATTATTTTAACAAGTACAGAGTGCTATTTTTACTGGTAAAAGACCACAGAACAAAAATGGGACACTTCCTCGTAGACTGGGCCGGCCACAGGGCCTAAAATTCCGGCGAGCTCGGTTCGAAATGGGAAGAAGTGCTTCATTTTTGGTGTGTTGCTTTTTGACTTAGATCTAGGGCTTCAGGAGTTGTTTGTTTTTGCCAATTTTGACTTTACTGTAAATTATTCACTGTGGCAAATTACCGGTGTTTCGAAGTCGCATTTTAATGTTGTTTGATGTTTCATGTTCTGTATAATGTGTTTTAAACTTCCGCTAATTGCTATATGTCGATTAGTTGGGGGTTGCACATTTCTGTGATGTTTCTATTAGTTTGTGGATATGAACTTGTTGGATCGTCGCGATGAATAGCCGGGGATGTGAGATGAGGGTTTTCGTTTTTCATTCAATGTAATATTTGTAATTTGATTTAATATTATTTCACGGTCGCACATCCGGGTTGAGCTTGTAGCCACCATTTTATATTATTTCTTTTACTGTTTTTGCAACTAGGATAGACCCAAGGTGGGGTGGATAAACTACCGGGTACTTTGTAGTGCTGAGTGGCCTACTCACATTGTTGAGGGAGGCTGCTTCACTTCGGGTATTTGGCGGGTAGTTTTCCGCACCCGTAGGGGTCTAGGGTGGGGTTTGGCTATTCATCACGATCGTGTAATCCATTTTTCGTTGCAGGCTCGAACGAAACGCGGATTCTTAGCATATCCAATGTGTTCATCTGTGATCTGGAATGACTATCATTACGTCTGGCGAATGTATATATATCTATATATGATATCTAGTAGGCGTTGCTTATTTTTTGCATCCGCGCTAGTCCAGCCCCCTCTATGTCGTTAGTTAAGTAGCCTAACGGGTGATGACGGAGCCCAGTGGCGAATGTGGATGTCATAAGAGTACGTCATATTTTCGTTGTTTTCTGCAATGGTAGGATTAATTGATGGGACGCATTATATTAATGCAAAGAAAACAAACCAAAGTTGAATCGTTGGAACAATTTCAAAACCACACGGTTTTTTCAAAACAACAAAACTTTTAAAATGCGGAGATTAAACCACTCCTTTTAAAAGCTATCAGGTTCCTTCGATTATATCAAGTTCACTACGTTCACGGTTTCGCCAAAACCATTCGTAGCCCTCCGTCATTTCAGTTAAATATTCAGTAGTATTCAAGCTATGTATTTTGACCTTCGCCAAGGCATAATGATTGGTAGCTGCTGAATATTTATCTGTTTCATAGATAGATGCGTTGGTTTGGGACAGTCGTACTGCTATTTTGGCCTTCGTCAAGGGTATGTACCGGTGGGTTCAAATTAACCTGGATAATGACGGGTAGAACTTGACATATGACTTATGATATGATGGCCTTCGTCATGGTCATAAGAGTATGGGGCAAAAATCCACATCGGCAGTTTCTAAAGAAAATGAAACTTGCTAGTGTTGCATACCATTTGGAGTGTGATAATTTTGGTAGGATTCCTTCAACTTTATCACACAATGATATTTGGATCCCGATCCTACTGTGAGTATATACTACTCCTCGGGAAATTTTCTTACTTAACGATCAATACTATAAACTAAGTAGGTGTCTAGAAAGGTGTTAGCGGGGTTACGCCCATAGGGAAAAGAGGTTATTTAATTAAGGAACTTCGCGAAGCGTCATAAAACCTCCATCATAGTACCGACACCGGCCTGGCTGAACGGTTAAGCAAGTATTGTAAGGTGAGATCAATCCCGACTAGTTCTTCTTTTATGGTTTGAGGAAGGATTCGAGAAGCAGTAGGAGCCATCCTGTTTAGACAAACTAAAAACCACTCTAAACTTGCAAGAGTATCATGCTAAAGTGTTTCTGCTCTCTCTCCTAATTGCAGCAACGAAACATCATGACGGGCCTTAAGTTACTATTAGATAAAAATATATTGACATGGCCAAACTACAAAGATTGGTTCAGGAATGTCAAAATGGCAATCACTTATGACAAGTTGGGGTATCTCCTTACCACTAAGTCCCCCGCCGTCCCAGGTCCAGAATCCAGTGTCGCGAATAAGAAAATCCGTAAGACATGGGAGATTGACTGCGCGAAGGCCAAGTGCCTCGTGCTTACCTCTATGGATAATGAACATCAGAGGAGGCACGAGAATATGGATCTTGAATCCATATTTCTCCATACCAAGGACTGTATGGAGAGCAATCCCGTATCGCAAGATACGAGACTTCGAAGAAGCTGTTTCAAGTGAGGTTGGCCGTCGGATCATCTGTAGGGGAACACGTCCTGAAGATGATTGGCTATATTGAGGAGCTCGCGGACCTCGGGACCACGTTAAAGAATGAGTTGTACACTGACTTAATTCTCCAGTCCCTTCCTTCCACCTATGCCCAGTTTATCCTGAATTTCAACATGCAATGAAAAGAAATTGAACTTCTGGAACTCCTCAACATGTTGAGGAGTGCAGAGGGCACCCTGTAGAAAGTCAGGAAAACACCCGCTTTGTTTGTTGGAGTAACTTCCTCTTCTAGGTCCAAGGCGAAAGCCAAAGGAAAGAAGAAAAAGTCTCTCACCAAACCAAGGGGCGGTGTTAGTAAGGTGGAAGCTAAGGGAAAAGCAAAGGTAGCGGGACAGATTGTGGGAAAGGAAGAATGCTTTTATTGTCACCAGAAAGGACACTGGAAGAAATATTGCAGGGCTTGGAAGGCCAAGAACCCGGACCCGAAGCAAGTTGTGGCTTCGGCTTCAGGTGTGTATGTTATTGAAAACTGTCTGCCAATCAACTCTACTTTCTGGGTATTGGATACTGGATCAGGATCCCATATCTATAATTCTTTGCAGACACTGGGAAGTAGGGTTTTGAAGGCGGGTGATATGACCCTCCGAGTTGCAAACAGAGCAAGCATGGATGCTGAGTCCGTGGGGGACTATCACTTAGGATTGACAGATGGACATGTTTTGGTTTTGCGCAACTGTTATTTTGTACCCAGTTCGACTTGTAATATCATATCTGTATCTTTAATTTCTAAAGAAGGTTATGATTTTGCATTTGTAAGCAATGTTGTAAACATTCACCTTAATCGTGTTTTGATTGGATCGGGTACATTAAGCAACGGTATATACGTATTAAACCAACCGCAGATTTTCAATATTCAGAATACACACAAAAGAAAGTCTCCAGAATTAAATCATGCTTTCTTATGGTATTGTAGACTGGGTCACATCAATGAGACAAGGTTAACTAAGTTACATAAAGAAGGATATTTGGATTCGTTCGAATATCATTCTTATGCAACTTGTCAATCATGTCTCAAAGGAAAGATGATAAAGACTCCGTTCACTGGACACGGAGTAAGAGCGAGCGAGCTCTTGGGACTCATACACAGCGACGTGTATGGTCCAATGTCTACACATGTAAGAAGTGGTTTTTCTTATTTCATTACTTTTACGGATGATTTCTCTAGGCATGGACATGTCTTCTTAATGAAGTATAAATCCGAGGCCTTTGAGAAATTCCAGGAATATAAGAATGAAGTAGAAAAACAAACCAGTAAAAGTATCAAGATACTGAGATCTGATCGAGGTGGGGAATACTTAAGTGTCGAGTTCCTGGATTACCTAAAAGATAATGGAATTCTCTCTCAGCTTACTCCTCCATACACTCCACAACACAACGGTGTATCGGAGAGACGGAATCGAACCCTATTGGATATGGTACGTTCCATGATGAGTAACAATCAGTTACCGCGATCATTCTGGGGCTATGCACTAGAATCAGCTGCATATCTTTTAAACAAGGTTCCTACCAAGACTGTGCCTACCACACCATATCAGATCTGGAGTGTGAAGAAACCCTATCTTCAATATCTGAAGATATGGGGATGTCCAGCTTTTATCAAAAAGCAACATGCGGATAAACTCGAGGCACGCTCAGTACTGTGTAAGTTTGTGCGATACCCAAAGAACTCCAGGGGTATTTTTCTATTACGCAAGAGGAACAAAAGGTTTTTGTTTCTCGTCATTTCCACTTTCTGGAACATCAGTTCTTAGAAAAAGAAACAAGTGGGAGCGCAATAGAACTGGAAGAAATTCCAGAACTACAAGCTATTGCTGAAAGCTTGGTGGAACAAGAAGTTTCAAAAGAATAGGACATTCCTGCACCGCTCCGCAGGAGTAGTAGGCTTTCTCATCCACCTGAGAGATACTATGGTTTTCTCATAGACGGGGATAGAGAGGATTGCATCATTAGTAATGATGAGCCGACTAACTTCCAGCAAGCCATTCAGAGCACTGACTCGGTAAAATGGCTGGATGCAATACGGACCGAGATGGAGTCCATGTACACCAACAAAGTATGGACTTTGGACTTTGCTCCAGAAGGGGTAAAACCCGTAGGCTGCAAATGGATCTTCAGAAAGAAGATTGGTGTAGATGTACATGTTGAAACCTATAAGGCTAGACTTGTTGCAAAGTGTTTTTATCAAAGACCTGGTTTGGACTATGACGAAACCTTTTCTCCAGTGGCTATGCTCAAATCCATTCAAATCCTTCTTGCCATTGTTGCCTTCCACGATTATGAGATTTGGCATATGGACGTAAAAACCACTTTTTTAAATAGAAATTTAGAGGAGTGTGTCTGTATGGACCAGCCAGAAGGTTTCATTCAGAGTGGGAGCAGCGGGAAAGTGTGCAAGTTACTTAAGTCCATTTATGGACTGAAGCAGGCATCGCAGAGTTGGAACATCTGTTTTGATGAGACGGTCAAAGAATTTGACTTTATCAAAAATCCAGATGAACCATGCATTTATAGTAAGATTGTAGCATGAATTGTTGTATTCCTCGTCTTGTACGTGGATGACATTCTCTTGATAGGAAATGACATTCCTATGCTATAATCTGTCAAAGGGTTCTTGTCACACAGGTTCTCCATGAAAGACCTGAGTGATACCTCTTATATTCTGGGGATCCAGATCTATCATGATAGATATAATAGGATATTGGGACTTTCGCAGTCCAGGTACATCGACACCATACTGAAAAGATTCAGTATGAAAGATTCTAAGCGTGGTAATTTACCGGCCTGTCACGGAATCACCCTCTCCAAAGAGATGTCTCCCAAGACTGATTTGGAAAGGGATCGCATGTCTATTATACCCTACGCTTCTGCGGTAGGCTCTATAATGTATGCGATGTTGTGTACCAGACCAGATGTAGCTTATGCACTGAGTGTAGTAAGCCGGTATCAGTCAAACCCTGGGGAGAAGCACAGGATAGCGGTAAAGACAATTCTGAAGTACCTAAGAAGGACTAAGGATAAGTTCTTGGTTTAAGACGGAAAAGACCTCCAAATCGAGGCCTTTGCTGACTCCATCTTCCAGAGTGACAAGGATGACTCCAAATCCATGTCGGGTTATGTCTTTACCCTCAATGGAGGGGCGGTCTGTTGGAAGAGTTCCAAGCAGGAAACCGTTGCTGACTCGACGATGGAAGCGGAGTATATCACAGCTTCTGATGCCGCAAAAGAAGAACTCTGGATGAGGAAGTTCTTAACAGAACTTCAGGTGGTTTCGTCCATTGTTGCTCCAATACCTCTGTATTGTGACAACAACGGGGCTATAGCTTTAGCAAAGGAGCCCAGGTCCCATCAGAAGTCCAGACACATCTTGAGGCGGTATCACCTGATCAGGGAGATCGTAGATCGCTAAGAGATCGAGGTTCGGAGGGTTGCTATAGAAGATAACACTGCAGATCCATTCACAAAGGCCATTCCTCAGACGCAGTTCGAGAGGCTATTCGAGATGATAGGTCTACGATATGCCAGCACATGGCCTTAGTGCAAGTGGGAGATTGTTAGTGTGATATGCTCTAGATGCCATTATTGTATAATACTAGTTTGTATATTACATTTTGGAAGTTTGGGATATACACACACACAGACTTATAACAGTCTTGCTCGATATGGTAGTATGCTACTTGGTTTGTATCTATTTTAATATGTGTATATGTTTCTTTTGACGTATCTCTAATACATATTGATAGAGCCCTTAGGATCTTCGCTTGACTACCAGCGTTGTGATGGCAGTCACACTTGTGGGGATTGGGTAGTCTACAAGCACATCCTTATACAGGTCCCTAGTCGTAGGATTATCGAGATAGGGCATCAATACTCCAGAGTAGACTAGTATGTACGCTTCTCATCCCAGCTGGAGAGATGGTCTGTCCCACAGCCATCGGTACGTCTTACTGGAGATAGTATGCAGGTGCTCATTAGGTTATGAGTACACTGGACAGGACTCGTCGGGAACTGTTGGTAGGTACTATACCTATCGTCAGTTAACAGTTCCCAGGTGACATGAGTACAGCTTAGTCCGTTGACTTAACACTGTCACTTCACTTCGAGTGTGTTCCAACTGTTCTTAGATTACTACCCACCATGGCTCTATTGAGTCGTGCAAACAGGTAGTAGTTGGGTGCAGTCCTGAAGCACTTAGAGGTAGTGACGGTTAGACAGGATTCGTCTCTCCCTATATTGGGGGTTGATATCGCGCTGTGTCTAGGAGAGCCATTACACAAAGTCCCTGGCCAGAGCAAGCGATATTTACTGGTAGTGTTTCCAGTAGTTTCTCAGTATGTTCTGGGCTACACTCCGACACGAATTGTACTGCTATTAGGGGTCTGACGTTTACCTCCGCCTAGGCCCGACATGCAATACTCTTAGACGAACAGACCGGACTGTACGGAGATTGTCACATTCAGGCTCAGTAGGAGTTCGGATGGGTTCACCTCATCGGTCTTCTTATCGGCATCTACCTGGTGACCGTTACGTACAGCTAGTACCGCTTGCGGCCTGTTGTTAAACCAACTGTCAGCGTAGTGTCGAGTCTTTAGAGTTCCACACAGAGGGTTGTTCACCTTTGGGCAAAACGGAGTAGAGGTCGTATGATTTTACAACAGGATCCGTTCACATACGCGCACTTGTGCATGCTTGGTGTTCGGGCAGTTGACACTGGTGGGCTTTGGTTTAAGGCAGATCCTAGTATTTAGTTTTGGGTTGGTTCGGTCTCATTGTATTCGTGTTCCTTGGAACATGGATGCGGATGTGTATATACTGTTAACAGAGGCAGAGAAACCTCATTAGGGTTTTGACCATTCACTTGATTAAAACCATAATGAGATGGAGGAAATTGATTAATGAGTTTTAATTAGAAATAATTGCATCATGATTAATTGGTTTGACAATTTTACTTGTTGACTTTTGTTGACTTAGATATTTTTGTTAAGCATGAGATATTTTGTGCTTAGCATTAATTGTGACATGATAATGGTCAAATCAACATCAACCATGACGATTATCCTAATTAAAATTATCATTATTCTTTTTTCATCATATGAGAGCAAACACCTCATTTTATGATGACACTTTCTCTCTCTTGTTAGCTCTCTCCACTTCCTCTCCCAATGCTCTCTTGTTTCATGAGTTGAAAATCAAGAGCATTGTGAGATCAAACCACCAAAACAATTCTCTACTCACTCTAGGGTTCTTAGTCTAGCACACCAAGCACCTTAGTTACTTCAAGATAGAGGTTGGAGCTCAGGTATAGGCCTTCGGGTGGATCTTTCTTTGGCATTGAGAAGGCGGTGAGGAGGAGCCATCTACACCACTCCAAGGAGCTCACAACAAGGAGAAGCAACACAAGAAGAGAAGGAGTTCAAGCTTTAGATATAATTTCTTAACCTAGTAGTTAAACCTCCATGTTAGTTTGTTAGTTTTTGTTTAGCAAAGATCCTTCATGGTTAGTCTATGTTTCCTTTAAAGAAAAATTTGATTTTTACCTATTCCGCCTCCCCGTTAAGCACCGGGGTGGGTAACATAGACTTACATTGGTATCAGAGCCTAGTTAAACCAAAGCTAACAGTTTAAAACAACAATTTAAGCTACGAAAATGAAACAACCCAAAACATCAAAGCCCAAGATCTGAGTTTCTGTCGATTTTTTATAGGACTCTAAAAATTATTTTAACAAGTACAGATTGCTATTTTTACTGGTAAAAGACCACAGAACAAAAATGGGACACTTCCTCGTAGACTGGGCCTGCCACAGGGCCTAAAATTCCGGCGAGCTCTGTTCGAAGTGGGAGGAAGTGCTTCATTTTTGGTGTGTTGCTTTTTGACTTAGATCTAGGGCTTCAGGAGTTGTTTGTTTTTGCCAATTTTGACTTTACTGTAAATTATTCACTGTGGCAAATTACGGGTGTTTCGAAGTCGCAGTTTAATGTTGTTTGATGTTTCATGTTCTGTATAATGTGTTTTAAACTTCCGCTAATTGTTATATGTCGATTAGTTGGGGGTTGCACATTTCTGTGATGTTTCTATTAGTTTGTGGATATAAACTTGTTGGATCGTCGCGATGAATAGCCGGGGATGTGAGATGAGGGTTTTCTTTTTTCATTCAATGTAATATTTGTAATTTGATGTAATATTATTTCATGGTCGCACATCCGGGTTGAGGTTGTAGCCACCATTGTATATTATTTCTTTTACTGTTTTTTCTCCTAAGATAGACCCAAGGTGGGGTGCATAAACTACCGGGTACTTTGAAGTGTTGAGTGACCTACTCACATTGTTGAGGGAGGCTGCTTCACTTCGGGTATTTGGTGGGAAGTTTGCCGCACCCGTAGGGGTCTAGGGTGGGGTTTGGCTATTCATTACGATCGTGTAATCCGTCTTTCATTGCAGGCTCTAACGAAACGCGGATTCTTAGCATATCCAATGTGTTCATCTGTGATCTGGAATGACAATCATTGCATCTGACGAATGTATATATATATATCTATATATGATATCTAGTAGGCGTTGGTTATGTTTTGCATCCGCGCTAGTCCAGCCCCCGCTATGTCATTAGTTAAGTAACCTAACGGGTGATGACGGGGCCCAGTGGCGAATGCGGATGGCATAAGAGTACGTCATATTTTCGTTGTTTTCTGCAATTGTAGGATTAATTAATGGGACACATTACATTAATGCCAAGAAAACAAACCAAAGTTGAATCGTTGGAACAATTTCAAAACCAATGCAAAGACTCTCGGTGGATCATCTTCGATGGGGGAGACCGGAGATCAAACTTGATCAAGGAAGCCTCGAGGAGCTTGGGATAAAGGTTAAAGACCGAAGGACACAGATCATTCGGTATAACTTTCTAAACTCCTTTACTAATTGCTAGATTAGGGTTAATGGTCGATCCATAGATTCGGGTTCCGTTAGCGCCGGTTTATAAGATTTTTGTTACGGATTTGGCCACGGATTGATTGCCGGGGCGCTGGCGTAACCCAACATGGTATCAGAGCCAACCCTTTAATCTATTGCCAGCAGTTTAGATAATGTTAAAGTATCAAAACCGAAACAAATCCGAAACAATACCCCGAATATTCCAGGTTCTGTCGATTTTTCAAAGTCTTCAAAAAAAATCTTTCTAACAATTGGAGAAGGCTATTTGTGAGATATATAGAACAACCTACAAAAACGAGCCCCATTCACCGGAATTGACCCGGCGAGATGTGAGAAAAAACCGGTCTGGCCTGTTTTGGTTGTGACTTGGGACTTGAAATTTTGGGGGTTCTCTGGTCTCTGGAATATTGGTGCAGTGGTATTGTTTGTTTTGCCCAGTTTGGATATAGTGTTATCTATTTGTTAGAGGGCAATTCGGGGTATTTTGAAATCGATATTTTAAACACTAATTAAATCTTTACAGTGCATACATTACTATCTACGACCATGAATGCCATTAGAGCGGTACAACTCATCTAATTACTATATGTTCTTTTAGACGAGTTTGCGAACGTGACATTCACGTTGATGTTCTGTGTTGTGTTGTGGTTTGGTTGGATCGTCATGGTGGATAGCTTGGGTGCAATGGTAGTACAGTTTAGATTCATTTGTGCATTTGATATTGCAGGGCGAGCGTCCGACATGTGGACTATCGTCTCCGCCAGCTTGTATATTATTTGTTTCGGGCACGACCAGGTTGAGGTCGATGTTACCCTTGTACTTATTTTCTTTTCTGTACTAGGATTACCCCGCGGTGGACTGCATGAATAGCCGGGTTCTAGAGGGTAATGGGCCCGCATCTCATGGCTTTGAGACGGAGGAGGCCTCACTCTAGAATTGGCGGGCTATTCGCCGCACTCGTAAGGGGTACAGGTTGACCCAAGGAGGGGTGCTCAAGTTACCGGATTCCGTGGAGTGCTGGGTGGCCCATTCACGTTGTTGATTGGGGTTTCCTTGCTTCTGGGATTGGCGGGTAACTTGCCGCACTCATAGGGGTTGACCGGGAACGTCGGGTTTGACTTACGGGTCAAATAAAACCCGAGGCTCCAGGATTATCCACCACTCTGTGTTGCTTGGCTAATATTCTGTGATGTTTCTTTATATCATGCTTGGGACGATTGTTATATATATTTATATATACTAGTAGATGGTGTATATGTTTTGCACCCGTACTAGTCCATTCCCCGCTCTGCCGTTAGTTAAGTAACCTAACGGGTGATGACGGGACCCAGTGGCGAATGCGGGTGGCATATACGTACATCATATTTTTTGTTCTTTTCTGGTATGATTAATTGATGGGACTGCGTTGATTCTGATCAATGCAAGGATAAAACAAACCTATTTATTGTTGTTGGAACCAAGTTTATGAAAACAGACATTACAGACGTTTTCTTTAAGGCATTCGATGGAAAACTGGAGTTGTGGGCTTCAATTGGGTATGGGTAGGTTTGATTTGGAAATCCTCTCTCATTCTCACTCAGTCCAACCGCCTCCTTATACATTGAAAATTTTGAAGCTAGCGGGAAACTAGCTACCGGTTCAGCAGGCTGCATAAAGGCGGTCACGGACGCTTCCACATTCCTAACCATTTTGTTTGTTGCAGCAATATAAGCTTCCAACGACCCATCCAAACTAGACTTGGGTGGTGAGGGGGTTTCGGTAAAAGATTCAAAATTGTTTAGATATGTGAAACTCCCTAATGGCTGTGTAGAATCAATGTCTAGTGACGGTGGGAAAGTCGGGTAGGACTGGTAGGAAGTGGGTGGTTGGACAGGGGTAGGGTCAACATATGGATAAAAAAGAAGAATAATCGTGCGGATCCCTAGAACTAGATGAGTGGAGAGGGGTGAAAGATCGACTGCGAGATTGAGCAATGGACATCGGCTTAGAAATTACAGCAGGACTTGGAAAAGTGGTGTCAACATATGGAGGTGGTGAAGGTTGACTTGGTTGACACAAGGTGGGTTGAAAAGTCAAACTGTTTCTCCTAGACGTCTCTATTTGATCTTTCAACGAAATTTTTGGCAAGGAAGGATCGTTTTTAAATTGGCCGAACAAATTGACGTACGACGCAAAATTAGATTCGGGATACCAAAGTTCGGCTAATGATTTATTGTGTGAGGTACCCATGTTAGAAGAAAGGGGAAAAGAAAGAAGGTTGGGTGGTGCAAGGATTTCTCGGTGACAAAAGTTGCAAGTTTTTTTTAAAAAAAATTTCCTTTTATTATTTTTTTTATTTTTTTGCAAAAAATTTCGATAAAGGGCTAAGACACAAATGCAAATAACCAGAAATGCACAATAAGTCCTAGATCTAGGGTCACCTAGGTCAGCTAGACAGCTCCTAACTGTTCCAAAGGGCTAGAAATAGAACCTCAAACCGCCTCTTCACCGCCAACTGCGGCCAGGTAAGTGCCAGGTAAGTGGGAAGGAACCACACTGTGGGCCTAATTAAAAACCACTAGCCTTTGACACACTTTCCTAGGCACCGCAAAGTCAGGTTAGGTTAAACGGCCGATGCCTATACTAGTCCTCTGTCCTATTGAGCTCGAAGTCCTTAGGGCCGAGTCTAGTATTTTTTAATTAAAGATTGGTCAATGCAAATGCCTTATGTGATTTCTGGGGTCCTGGGAAGGGTGATGAAATCCCCACCCAATCTGAATTGGTCAAAAGCCCCTTAAAGTCCGATTAAAGATATGAAAAACAGTAAATCACATGCAATCAAATCTTTTTCTTGTGAATTTCAAAGTTTGCAAGTTTTCTAATTAAAACTTTCCTTTTTTCTCTTGCTCTTTATTTGGAAAGATATTTTTAGCAAAAAGATTAAGAATATGCAAATCAGAAAAGATCACTTGCAATCAATTATTATTTTAAGCATAGCGGAACGAATCCTGCACAAAATTTGTTATTTGGAAGGGGAAAGATTTTTTTAAGCGCAAAAAAATCCTACAGGAGATTTTGCAGAAGATATATCAAAGATTTGCAGAGGAGGAGGTTCGAATACTTACAGTTTTTTTTTAATTTCGCGTCTGCTGCTTCTTTTTTTTTTTGCTCCAGATGTCGACCAGGCCGCGGCGGTTCCGCGGCCAGAAGGGATGTCCCGCGGCGGTTCCGCGGCCGGAAAGAGCCGCCGGCGCTTTTTTTTTTTGCACCAGATCGCGCGGTTGACTTGTTGACTCGGTCCTCTAAATTTTTTTCTGTTCCTCTGTTGTTGCAATCTTCTGTTGATAGGATCGTTTATTTGCTGTTTCGCTTTCTGTAGATTTCCAGATCCGAATTTGTGCGTAGATCCTGCAAAATTCACACAAAGATACCCTTTCCAAAAATAACAGATGAAATATTTTTTATATTTTTTGGATTTTTTTTTTATTTTTATGATTTTTTTAATTTTATTTAAGATTAACCCGAAATTGCAAAAAGGAAAGTTCTACGCCATCCCCGGCAACGGCGCCATTTGAATTAGAGATGTTTTGTCGATCAAAAATATTTACCGCAATCAAGAACGGCGTCGCATGAAGCTAGCCGGTGAATACGGGTCGGTCCACAGGAATGTGTAAATCTCCTTTAAGTTTTTACGAGTTAATTCCAAATGATGTTGGGTCTTATAAATAAACCTAAAAATTGAAGTTGTATGAGACTAGGATTAGAAACTTGCTAGGATTAGGTTTAGGGAAAATTTGGTAAACAAAGATCTACATCTCTTTCCATTGCCTTTAATTAAATATATCATATTAGTGTTATGGTAAATCTTAACAAAGGGGATTAGGATGATTGGGAAGATTGATTCTCCCTCTAGATCCTTGTCCTTCCTTTCTTAATCTTTACCCTAACCTCCATGGAAAACCTTAAAATCCGGGCCTTTAGACTACGGAATCACCGTTACCTCGAGGGTAGAGTGCCGTAGGGAGCGGAGTAAGAAGGTATGCATGGAGTTCTAATGTTCAAAAAAAGATTGGCAATGAAAAGAGATGAGAGATCTTCATCTCTCAAATCCTTCCCTATTCCTAACCCTAACAAGCGAGAAAACTACTCGCTCATTGAGGGGATGAAGAAAGACATGATTTTATTAAAGAGAGAAAACATCTATTGCAAGTTAATAAAAACTAAACTAAATTAAACTTAGGCAAGAAAATAATTTACCTAGGGCAGATATGAAAAACTATAACTAGGGCAAGGAAAATAACCTACTTACGATTGATGCGCTCTAACTTCAAGAAAATAGAATTTTATTCATGAATAGAGGCATATGGAAGCATAAGAAAAACACAAGGGTTTGGGTTCTATTTATAGGACATAGAAACCCTGGGTTTACAATTGCTCCGCATGTCTACAATTACAAATATACCCCCAGGAAATCTTTCCAAAGCCACTAGCACATTATGGTAAAATTTTCTTCGCATACGGGCTTCATATGGCCGCGGAACTGCTGCATGGGTGCGCTTGGGCCGCGATTCCGCGGCCCTTTAATGAGTTCACTTCATGAATTTTCCTGGGATGCATCAAGGTCATTTGGGCTCTTCATTTCTTTAGTCTTTTCTCCATTTGGGTTTCTACATTGATTCCAGATCTTCATTGAACACTTGTAGCGATCTTTTAACCGTTTGCCTTAATAATTTAGACCTCGCGTTGCTTTGTTGACTGTGAACTGTTCTTCGTCTCGGCTTAACTAAGATCCTTCTATTTGATGGTCAAAAGTCCCTTTTTCTGTCGTCTTTTGTCTTTTTCACTGTTTTCGCTCCAAGAACCTGTAACCTGTAATATGTAGCAGACATAGGTCAAAAGCACCTGTTTTTATTCTTAAATGCATAAGAATTGGGAATACAAAAATGCAATATTATGTTATGAACAAGTTTCAAACATACAGAAAACTTGCTAGACATGTGCATACCTTCTGGAGTGTGGTAACTTGGGTGGATTCCATCAAGTTATCATGCGATGATAGTTGGATCCCAATTCCCACTGATGAGTTGGTTTACTCCTCAGGTGATTTTAGATGATCCCGACTAATTCTTCTTTTAGGTTTGGAGGAGAATTCGAGGAAACAGTGAGAGACAACCAGATTAGATAAAGTGATTAACTATTTTGATCTAGGTTAGAGTGCACGCTGAGTATTTCTTTTATCTCTCTCTCTCTCTCTGGCAGTGACCATGGCCCAACCCTAGACTAAAACTCATGAACCAAGTTAACCGAACCTTCTTAAATCACATTGGATTTTGGATTGTTATAGTCGCATAAATCATTGCCGCTCCTATATTACCCTTTGTATTTCTCCATAATACTCTGTATTACTATGAAGATCCCCTTTTATTGGATACGCCATCGATAGTTACATACGAACTCGAAGGAACTTGTTCCAATTCGAGGATGGTTTTCTGTTCTGGAGAAATTGAATACGACTATTTAGTTGTCTTTTCCTTTTACCTTCTCTCAGGTTACGTGGGCTCCTGGTATTAAGAGAGTACACCTATTACGCTTATTGGATAGTCTTCTTCCAAACCATAGGCTGGTGCCGAAGGGTAGGGAAGGAAGAAAACCAATTAGCCTAAATGTGGTGTATAGAAAGTAATATGTAAAGACAAATAAAGGGATTAAAAAGATGGCAAAGTAAATTGCGACCGCTATCATTCATAACAAAGCCATGTATATCATCGCCACTCCTACTTCACCTTTTCATTTCTCCGGTTCAGGAGAAATTGAATAGGATTATTCAGGTTGTCTTTTATCATTACTTTCTCTCAGGTTGAGTGAGATCCTAGTATTAGGAGAGTACACCTATTACTCTTATTGGATAGTCTTCTTCCAAACCATAGGCTGGTGCCAAAAGGTATGGAAGGAAGAAAACCATTTAGCCTATGTGCGGTGTACAGTAGGTAATATGTAAAGACATATAAAGGGATTGGAGAGATGGCAAGGAAATATACGGTTACAGTCATGAATCTGGATAGTGGAAGAGGCATTACTAGGAATACCCGGATACCCCTTCAAAACATTTTCATGTTTCAGTATTCACTGTGCGTTGTTAATTAAAAACTGATTTCCCAATTAGATCCTTACTCCAGGGTATGTATTTACCAGATTTGATTCTCACATCAGTTTGGTATTACAGATAATGAGTGGGAGTAAGATATTAGGAATTAGGTGATTATGTCCTCATTATATCGGAAATATTTGTAATTGGTGATATTTGATGAAATCACCTGGGTTTTTTCTTGACGACAAATATTTGGTTTTGAATATCCGTAGTTATGCACCAATTTCAAACTGATATATCTGTACGTTTATTTTATAAAGTGACATATAAATTTTTGAAATTATGTCTATGACATTTACCTATATCAGTTGATAGTTAGGTAAGGAGTATTCAACAGCGGTGTAATTCTTCTTAACCATAGTACAGTTTTTCATTCTACGACGCACAGGGTATGAGTTATTAAACTCAGGGGACTTATACAAGGTATTGTATGTTGTCCAGTGTCCATTAGGACTGGTACTCATATTATATTCTGTTTACTTGTGACTTCTCTAGTATTAGACAAGTATTTCGTAGAAATACAGGGTCCAAGTTTAGAGAAGTTATAGGTACAAGAATAAAGTAGAGAACCACATGTTGCAAGTATCAGAATTCTTCAAGGTGATTGAAGATGTAGATACTTGTGCTAGGTATTCCGTTGATTGTAATGGTTTGAGAACTTGCTTTTCTTTCAGGTTACTCATATGTGGATGCACTCCTAGTTGAGTAACACTGATTGACCTCCTTCCATTTGGTTGACATGCATTGGAGACAGCTGCATGATTTGAATCTGATTCCAATTAAATTAGTGCATCTGTTTCTATATTGGATATAGAATGGTTCATATCTTAACGATGTTAAGGAATATGGAGTTATCAGTCATATATTTAAAACCAAACTCTGGACAAACTCAAGGCACGTTTCAGTAAGGGCGGTTTGTGGGTTATCCTTGGCTTTGACGAGGGTTAACTTTCTACCATCTGGAAGATCGATAGTTACAATATTCTTGACTCGCCGCCAGTTTTAGTAAAATGGATTCTTTTTCAGAAAACATAGGTGGGGGTATGGTAGAACTGGAAGTGATTCCAAAACTACAAACGATTACTGAAAATTTAGCAGGACCTAAAAATTCGATTGGATTCGACATTCCATTAGCCACTCCCTAGATTTGGTGGGTAATCTCAGACACCCGAGAGGTACTCCGGTCTCCTCAAGGACGGTGACAGGGTGGTTCTTGTTTATCCAAACTTTCTACTACTGTTGTTCTCGACTATGAGATCCGGCATGAGGATGAGTATAGCATCGTTCTAAACTAGTTTTAGAAGTGCACGTGTATATGACTCTGCCAGAGGGTTGTTGTAGTCAGTGGGAGCAGCGGAAGTATAGTGGACAAGTAGCTTATGTTTATTTATAGACTAAAGCAAGTATAGCGGAGATAGATCATCTATTTTTGATGTGATAGTCAGAGGATTAGACTTCATCAGAATAGGAGATGGGTCTGGTAAGAAGGTAGTATGGTGTGATGCCTTGGCATTTGGATGACATGCACTTTAAGGAAGTGAAATTCCTATACCACGATCGGTTATACTATGGATGTTACACAGTTGTTTTTCCATATAAGATATGGATATAATATCAGACATTCTGGTTACTAGATCTATGGTTTTAAATCTAGATTTTGGAAGTTTCCCAATTTGGGTACTTTGACACTATTCTAAAGGTGTTTTAGAATGGGTGACTCCTGGTATGGTGGTGTACCTGCAGGTGATGGAGTCACCCTCTCTAAAGAATGTCTAACAGATTAAAGGGGAGAGGGATTTGCATGATTGGCATACCACTTGCTTAGGCAATCGAGTCAATCGTGAGATGTCAAGTACCACACAGATATTGTTTTTGCATGAGCTGCAATAAGTTTATATATTAATCCAACCTGAAGAAAGGTTGGGAAGCAGTTTATGAACATAAATGGATGTTCTAGGGATTTAATAACGGCAGCCTCTTTCAGGAGACGGTTATCATTACAGGCTTTCAAGGTGACCTGGATGACAGAGTGACTGTTAAAGTTATAGTTTTCCCTCTTTTGAGGGGAAGTAATTTAGACAGGTGGTCCAAGCGGATACTGAGGAACGCATATTGTAGGATACTAATTAAATTCAGTGGACGATACAGTCTAAGAAGTTTGCTGGATTTAGAGTTCATTTGTGAACCGGGTCCCATCAGATATCCAGACATATTCTAAGATAGGTATTACTCATTTCGGGAGATAGCTTTCTCCGCGAAGTTGAGATGTAGAGAGATACAGAAAGAAACATTGGAGCGGATCCACTCACTAAAGCTATTTCTCGAACATAATAGTTTCGCAAACGAGCTTTGCGAGACTGATTAGTAGAGGAGTTGGGTGTTCGGTATCACACGGGATGTGAGTATGCGACATCGCAATAATTAGCCTTAAGTTCAAGTGGGAGATTGTTGGCTATAGTGCCCTCAAGGCAATTATCATAGTCGCAGGCAGGTGATTATGATGATTGAGGGAGGACCTATACCTGTAGAACAGTCTTACTCAAGATGATAGTATACAATCTGGTTTGTCTTTATCATCATGTACAACATTAAGTGGCATTGCATATCACTATTACATGTTGATAGAGACCATAGGATTCTTGCTTGACTATCAGCATTATGATGGTGATCATATACGTGGGAGCTGGGTGGTCTATAGGCACATCCTTAAATGTCCCTAGTCGAGAGAGTTTCGAGACCGGGCATCGATACTCCAGAGTAGACTAGTGTATACTGATCGAGACCCCGACGGGGCCGGTGGCCGGTCTCACAAGCTATTGGTATCAGTTTGTTCACCTAAGATATATACATGTGCTCATTGGGTTATGAGTACACCGGACGGACTCGCCGGGAACATGCTAGTTGGTATTATACCTATTGTCAGATAGCAGTTCCCAGGTGACATGTGCACAGGATAGTCTATTGACCTGAGATAGTCATTTGTCTCGTGTGAGTTCCCACTGTGCTTTGATTACTACCCTACCATGACTCACAGGAGTCATGCAACAGGTTTTAGTTGGATACAGTCCCGAGCCATATGGAGGCAATGAGCGGATCGTCAGGGGATTCGTCTCTCCCGGTATTAGGGGTTGATGTCGCATTGTGCACAGGTGGCCATCACCAGAAATCCTTGGCCAAGGTAGTCGAGAATTACTGATCTAGGATTGGTTGTTTCTCAGGTGTTGATGGGTTTCATACCGACATTAAATGTCGTGTTGTTAGGGGTCTAACTTTATACAACCCCCTAGACTCAATATGCGATAATCATAGACGAACGGATCGGACTGTACGGATATTGTCACCGTCATGCTCGGTAGGGGTTTCAGGACGAGTTTGCTCGTCGGCCTCCCTTTCGCTCAATACCTGGGTAGCCGTTACGTATAGCTAGTGCCGCTGACATGCTTGTGGTTAAACCCACTGCCAGCGTATTGACGAGTCTTTAGAGTCCCACACAGAGGGCTTCCCTACTTCGGGCGAAACGATGTAAAGGCCATATGGTTTTACGGCAGGGTTCGATCATATAAGTACACTTGTGCACGGATCATGATTCAGACGGATAATACTAGTGGGGTTTGGTTTAAGCCGGATCCTTGTATTATATTGTTGGATTATTTTCGTCTCATTGTATTCGTATTCTATCGGAATAAGGATGCGGGTATGTATATACCGTTGAGGGGTATTCTTGTAATTCTTTACAAGATTGCTTCAAGAAGTTGCCACTTCATTTTGTATTAAACATTTAGGGTTAAATGTTTAATGAGGTGGAGAGGGTGAGATTTTATTTTGGCATTAATTCAAGCATGCTCACTTGATGACTCATGGTGGTGGGTCATGTAGTGACTCATGGTGTGAGTCTTAGTTGACATTATGTACCATGCTTCATATTTTGGAGAGAGTTGTGATATATTTGTGTGGAGATATTTATTCTTGAGTTGCTTTCTGTAACCATGCTAACAAATACTCACAACACTTAACCATTTTTCCTCACTTGTTTTTCTTAGCCTCACTCTTTCATCCATTCATGGCTTATTGTACCTCCACCCTACATGTTTCATGTGTTGAGAAACCTAGGGTGTATTGAGACAAACTAATCCTACACACTCTCTATTTCATCTTGGCTATCTAGTGTAGCGAACTAGGTACTTGAGTTGCCTCGGATATGAGGATGGTGCTCGATGCAAAGACTCTCGGGTGGATCATCTTCGATAGGGGAGACCGGAGATCAAACTTGATCAAGGAAGCCTCGAGGAGCTTGCGATAAAGGTTAAAGACCGAAAGACACGGATCATTCGGTATAACTTTCTAAACTCCTTTACTAATTGCTAGATTAGGGTTAATGGTCGATCCGTAGATTCGGTTTCCGTTAGCGCCAGTTTATAAAATTTTTGTTTCGCATTTGGCCACGGATTGATGGCCGGGGCGCTAGCGTAACCCAACACTATTGGCTGGATCTTGGAGAAAAGGTGGTGAGACTTAAAAATATTCCCTTTTGGGGAATTGATGGAAGATCCGAGCTCCCCTTCAAGGTTTTTTTGGTGAAAAACTTTTTTTTTGGGGAAAAGAAGAGTTAAAATTTTGATTTAATTCAAAAAAAGGAAGAAGGTTAAGAACCTTGAGGAAGGAGAAGGAGACACATAACCCTAATTTTTTAGAGAGTGAAAAGGTTGTTCTTGATTTTTTCATCATGTTTTCCTTTATAGGCTACACATTTTACATATAGCCCATTGAGTTTTGCCAAATGGCACTTGTGCCACCCCATACCTTATGTGCTTATCTCTTTTTTGCACACAAGTCATGGGGTTTACAAAATTTTGGAATTTTACCCATTTTACATACATTTATTTCTAAAAAGAAAGAATTATATTAAATTAATTTATAGCTTCATTCTTTTTGTTATAGGGCCGGTCCTTTCCATGTTCAGTCCTGACCTGGGCTTGGGTTTGACTTTGATTTTGATTTGGTTAACCGGGGTGTAATTTTTGATGCCAACACCACTGCTAGAGTATTGTCGAGTCTTTAGAGTCCCAAACAAAGGGTTTTCCTGGTTCAAGCGACAGATGAATGAGCCGTATGTTGGTACGTGTAGGGATCCGATTAAATACGTGTACGGGATACACAGACTTTAATCGGGCGGTTGATAATGCTAGCCGACTTAGGATTAAGCCGGATTATTAAATAAGGTTTTGATTTAATAATTTGTGTATGTATTTTGATACATATTTTTTTGTATTATTGTTTACTATTTATTTTGTCTCTTTTGTGCTATCCGTATTTTTATATGTATATGCGTATATTTAGCGATACATATACTGGGTGAAATATTCCGTATTTATATGGGAATACTTCCAGAAGAAGGACACCTCATATTTGATTTTCTTTTTAGAAAATTAAATAGAAATGAGGTGGAAAGTGAGGAGTTATGAAGCATGGTTCTTAGCATGCAGAGAGGTATGGTTTGGGGTTTTTATATTGGAAAATTCATTTGAATGCACTATTTGTTTTGTTATGCAAGTGCGCCGGCCATCAATCCGTGACCAAATACGGAACAAAAATTTATAAAACTTGGTGCTACCACAACCAATTATCCGGATCTACCCATAAGCCCTAGATAACAAAACATGCAAAGGAGTTAGAATGCTTATACCAAATAGATCCGTGTCCTTCGGTCTTCAACCATCATCCCAAGCTCCTAGGGGCTTCCTTGATCAAGCTTGATCTCCGGTCTCCCTCCACAAAAGATGATCCACCCGAGAGTCTATGCAACGAGCTCTAACCTCATATCAGAGGCAACTATGGTACCTAGATCACTACTCTAGATACCGTAGATGAAGTAGAGAGTGATGAAAGATTAATTTGTCTCAAGACACCCAAGGATTCTCAACACATGAGAGGGTTTGGATGGAGGAAGAAGAAGATGCCATGAGAATGAGGTGTTGAGAGCAACTCAAGATAGAGAGAGAGAAAATGAATAATAGCTTGTGTTTTTGTTTGTTGTGTGAGTGTGATAAGAAATAATGGAGCCGTCACATAAATGTCCATGTCTCCAAAATATCTTAGTCAACAAAAAATATCTCAAGTCAATATAATCTCACAACAAACAAAAACCCTAAGCATGCTAGAATTGTAACTATGGGTCACTAATTAGCCATACCACAAAAATGCATTGAACACCTCATCCTACACCTCAATAACCTTTTAATCCAAAAAGGTCTAAACCATGATGCGGTGTAATCTTCTAAAAGTAATCTTGTAATAAATTACAAGAATACCCCTCAACCGTATATACATACCCGTATCCGTATTCCAAAGAATACGAATACAAAGAGACGAAAATAATCCAACATATATAATACTAGGATCCGGCTTAAACTAAAGCCTACTAGTATTATCCGTCCGAACATCATCCGTGCACAAGTACACGTATGTGATCAAACCCTGCCGTAAAACCATACGGCCTCTACATCGTTTCGCCCGAAGCAGGAAAACCCTCTGTGTGGAACTCTAAAGACTCGTCAATACGCTGGTAGTGGGTTCAACCACAAGAACGTCAGCGGCACTAGCTGTACGTAACAGCTACCCAGGTATTGACCGAAAGGGAGGCCGACGAGCAAACTCATCCTGAAACCCTTACTGAGCCTAACAGTGAAAATATCCGTACAGTCCGGTCCGTTCGTCTATGAGCATCGCATATCGAGTTTAGAGGGTGGATAAAGTCAGACCTCTAACAATACGACATTTAGTGTCAGTATGAAACTCATCACCACCTGAGAAACTACCGATCTTAGATTAGTAATTCTCGACTACCTTGGCCAAGGATTTCTGGTGATGACCACCCATGCACAACCGCGACATCAACCCCCAGTACCGGGAGAGACGAATCCCCCGACGATCCGCTCACTGCCTCCATGTGGCTCAGGACTGTACCTAACTAAAACCTGTTTGCACGACTCCTTTAAGCCATGGTAGGGTAGTAATCAAAGCACAGTGGGAACTCACACGAGAAAAATGAAAATCTCAGGTCGATAGACTAACCTATACACATGTCACCAGGGAACTGCTATATAACAATAGGTATAATACCAACTAGCATGTTCCCGGCGAGTCCGTCCGATGTACTCATAACCCAACGAGCACCTGTATACATATTAGGTGAACAAACTGGCACCAATGGCTTGTGAGACCGGTCACCGCCCCTCATCGGGGTCTCGATCAGTATACACTAGTCTACTTTGGAGTATCGATTCCCAGTCTCGAAACTCCCACGACTAGGGACATTTTAAGGATGTGCTTATAGACCTCCAGCTCCCACGTATATGATCGCCATCATACTGCTGGTAGTCAAGCATGAATCCTATGGGCTCTGTCAACATGTAATAGTGATCTGTAAACAAACCTAAAACAAGTACACGATGATAAAGACAAACCAGATAGCATACTATCATCTTGAGTAAGACTGTTCTACCGGTATAGGTCCTCTTTCAATCATCGCAATCACGTGCCTGCGATCCAATAATTGACTTGAGGGCACTGTAGCCAACAATCTCCCACTTGCACTTAAGGCAAGTTATTGCGGTGTCTCATACTCACAACCCGTGTGATACCGAACACCCAACTTCCCTACTAATCAGTTTCACAAAGCTCGTTTGTATAACTATTGCGTTCGAGAAATAGCCTCAGTGAGTGGATCCGCTCCAATGTTTCTTTCTATGTCTCTCTTTATCTCAAGTTTGCGGAGAAATCTATTTCCCGAAATGAGCAATACATGTCTTATAATATGTCTAGATATTTGATGGGACCCAGTTCACAAATGAACTCCAAATTCAGCAACCTTCTTAGACTGCATCGTCCACTGAATTTAATCAATATCCTGTGCCATGCCTTCCTCAGTATCCGCTTGGACCACCTGTCCAAACTACTGCCCCTCAAAAGAGGGAAAACTATAACTCTGACACTCACTCTATCATCCAGGTCACCTTAGAAGCCTGGAATGATAACCGTCTCCCGAAGGAGGCTGCCATTAC
Organism: Agapanthus africanus; assembly: GCA_030015575.1. Taxonomy (NCBI): domain Eukaryota; kingdom Viridiplantae; phylum Streptophyta; class Magnoliopsida; order Asparagales; family Amaryllidaceae; genus Agapanthus; species Agapanthus africanus. The sequence continues at coordinate 517,087,314 of JASDDO010000031.1, read as the reverse complement.
CAAATCCCTAGAACATCCACTTATGTTCATAAACTGCTTCCGAACGTTTCTCCATGATTGGATTAATATATAAACTTATTACATCTTGTGCAAAAACAATATCTGGTGTGGTACTTGATATCTCATGATTGACTCAATTTCCTAAGCAAGTGATATGCCAATCATGCACATCCATCTCCCTTTTAGTCTGTAAAACACCTTTAGAGAGGGTGACTCCATCACCTGCAGGTACACCCCCATGCCATCCCCATGCCAGGAGTCTTTCATTCTAAAACACCTTTAGAATAGTGTCAAAGTACCCAGATTGGGAAACTACCCAAATCTAGATCTAAAACCATAGATTTAGTAACCAGAATGCCTGATATAATATCCATATGCTATGTGGAGAAACTACTGTGTGACAACCACAGTATAGCTGATCGTAATATAGAAATTTCATTTCCTATAAAGTGCATGTCATCCTAATACCAGGACATCACACCCTACTATCTTCTTAACAGATCCATCTCCTATTATGATGAAGTCAAAGCCTATGACTGTCACATAAAAAATAGATGATCTATCTCCACTATACCTGCTTTAGTCTATAAATAGACATAAGTTACTTGTCCACTATGTTTCCGCTGCTCCCACTGACTATAACAACCCTCTGGCAGAGTCATATACACGTGCACATCTAAAGCTAGTTTAGAACGACGCTATACTCATCCTCCTGCCGGGTCTTATAGTCTAGAACAACAGTAGTGGCAAGTCTGGGAAAACAAGAACCTCCCTGTCACCGTTTCTGAGAAGACCGAAGTACCTCTTGGGTGCCTGAGGTTACCTACCATATCTGCAAAGTGGCTAATAGAATGTTAAACCCGAATGAATCTTTAGGTTCTATTAAATTTTCAGTAATCGTTTGTGGTTCTAGAATCACTTCTTGTTCTACCATACTCCCACTACTGTTTTCTGAAAAAGTCCATTTTGCTAAAACTGTGGCGAGTGAAGAACAATATCACTATTGATCTTCCAGATGGTAGAAAGTTTCCCCTCCTCATAGCCCGGGATAACCCACAAACCGCCATTACTGAAACATGCCTCGAGTATGTTCAGAGTCTGGTTTTATGCATAAGCCGGATAACTCTATATACCTTAACATCGTTAAGATATGAACCATTCTATATACAATATAGAAACAGAGGCACTAATTTAATTGGAACCAGATTCAAATCATGCAGCTGTCTCCAGTGCATGTCAACTAAATGCAGAGAGGTCGATCAGTATTACTCAACTAGGAGTGCATCCAGATATGAGTAACCTGAAAGAGAAGAAAGTTCTCAAAACTATTACTTTCAACTGAATACCAAACACAAGTATCTACATCTTCGATCACCTTGAAGAATCCCGATATTTGCAACACATGGTTCTCTACTTTATTCTTGTACTTATAACTTCTGAAAACTTGGATTTCTACGAAATACTTATCTAAAAACTAAAGAAGTCACAAGTAAACAGAATATAGTACGAGTACCAACCCCTTTGTCCTAATGGACACTGGACGACATACAATACTTTGTATAAGTCCCCTGAGTTTAATAACTCATACCCTGTGCATCGTAGGTTGAAAACTGTACTATGGTTAAGAAGAATTACACCATTGTTGAATACTCATTACCTAACCATCAACTGATGTAAGTAAATGTCATAGACATAATTTCAAAATGTTATATCTCACTTTATAAAATAAACGTACAGATATATTAGTTTGAAACTGGTGCATAACTACGGTTATTCAAAACCAAATATTTGCCGTCCGGCAAAAACCCAGGTGATTTCCTCAAATATCACCAATTACAACTAATCCTCCGACAATCCGCTCACTGCCTCCGTGTGGCTTAGGACTGTTCCCAACTAAAATCTTTTTGCACGACTCCTTTGAGCCGTGGTAGGGTAGTAATCAAAGCACGGTGGAAACTCACACGAGACAAATGACGATCTCAGGTCGATAGACTAACCTGTACATATGTCACCAGGGAACTGCTATCTGACAATAGGTATAATACCAACTAGCATATTCCCGGCGAGTCCGTCCGGTGTACTCATAACCCAATGAGCACCTGTATACATCTTAGGTGAACAAATTGACACCAATGGCTTGTGAGACCGGCCACCGACCCTCATCAGGGTCTCGATCAGTATACACTAGTCTACTATGGAGTATCGATGCCTAGTCTCGAAACTCCCACAATTAGGGACATTTTAAGGATGCGCTTATAGACCCCCAGCTCCCACATATATGATCGTCATCATACTGCAGGTAGTCAAGCATGAATCATATGGGCTCTATCAACAAATAATAATGATCTGTAAATCCACCTAAAGTAAGTACACGATGATAAAGACAAACCAGAAAGTATACTATCATCTTGAGTAAGACTGTTCTACCGGTATAGGTCCTCCTTCAATCATCGCAATCGCGTGCATGCGATCCAATAATTGACTTGAGGGCACTATAGCCAACACTATTGCACCTTGGATGTAAAAAGGAAAGCCATCCTCATTTTCTACACTTGATGTTTTCATCATTCCTCACATGAGCATGCTTCATGGTTGCTTGCATTTTGAGTATAGATTCTAGAGAGAAAAATTTAGTGAAATATTCCTACATCACCGATCATCCAAACCTAGCGAGCTTGGATCATCAGTTAGAGCCTCCTCCGGTTTCCCTCGGGTGGATCTTCTTTGGTAAGGGTGGTCGATCTTCAAGCGCGATCCTGGTGGCTACGAGCTTGGAGGTGTCTTTCATGATTAGGTGGACACACGACAAAGGTTGAAGTTCTTCAACCCTTACACTCTTAGTTAGCTAGTTTAGGTTATTGGACCGTATTCTGGGTTTTATGGTTGTTCGGTGCTCGCAAAACTTTTTGATCCGCCTCGGCCGTAGCCTCCGCGGCGCGGGCACCGAAACCCAACAAACACTTAGGATAGAATTGAACTTGCATATACATTCTTTAATTGACTCGTCTAAAACATGAACGAAGACATACCATCTCCCAGTGGATGACCCGTACTCAACCGACTAGCTACCAAGCGACATCGTCTTGATTGCGGTAAGTAGAGAACAAAGTAGAATGCATATCATAACATATATCGCGGTTATCCTACTAATAATCATGACCTCTTGAGCAAAAGTTTATGTTATTATAGAATACCCGGTTATCTTCAAAACCACAAGTTTTCAAAAGTGGAGCCTAAGCCACTCCTATTTCAAAACTACTTGGTTCTTTCAAAGATATCAAGTTCATTACGTTAAAAGGTTTTCACCAAAAACCAGTAGTAGCTCTCCGTCATTTCTTACAAGTGTTAGTATTTATGCTATGTATGTTGACCTCTGTCAAGGTATAGTGAATGGTGTTGGAGATAGTACCCTCAAAGTCAATTATTGGATCGCAGGTACGTGATTGCAATGATTGAGGCATGACCTATACCGATATGACAGTCTTGTTCAAGATGATAGTATGTTATCCGGTTTGTCTTTATCATCGTATACATGCTATTGCATGATTGATAGAGCCCATAGGATTCTTCTTGACAGCCAGCAGTATGATGGTGATCATATACGTGGGAGCTGGGGTCTATAAGCACATCCTTAAAGTGTCCCTAGTCGTGGGAGTTTTCGAGACAGGGCATCGATACTCCAGAGTAGACTAGTGTATACAGTCGAGACCCCGACGAGGGGCGGTGGCCGGTCTCACAAGCCACTAGTGTCAGTTGGATCACCTAAGATGTATACAGATGCTCATTAGGTTATGAGTACACCGGACAGGACTCGCCGGGAATCTGCTAGTTGGTATTATACATATCGTCGGATAGCAATTCCCTGGTGACATGTGTACAGGTTAGTTCATCGACCTGAGATCATCATTTGTCTCATGTGAGTTCCCACTGTGCTTAGATTACTACCCTACCACGCTCAAAGGAGTTGTGCAAACAAGTTTTAGTTGGATACAGTCCCGAGCCACATTGGAGGTAAGTGAGCGGATCTCGGGGATTCGTCTCTCCCGGTATTGGGAGTTGATGTCGCGCAGTGCACGGGTGGCCATCACTAGGAATCCTCCGCCGAGGTAGTGGAGAATTACTGATTTGGATCAGTAGTTTCTCAGGTGGTGATGAGCTTCATGCCGACACGATTTATTGCGTTATTAGGGGTCTGACTTTATCCACCTCCTAGACTCGATATGCGATACTCTTTAGATGAATGGACCGGACTGTATATACATTGTCACTGTCAGGCTCAGTAGGGTTCATAGATGAGTTCGCTCGTCAGCTTCCCTTCCAATCAATACATAGGCAAAACGTTACGTGCAGCTTGTACCTCTGACGTGCTAGGGGTTATACCCAGTGCCAGTGTGTTGATGAGTCATTAGAGTCCCCTAAGACACTTTCCCAAGTTCGGGCGAAACGTTGTAGAGGCCGTATGGTGATATGGCAAGGTTCGGAAAAAGCACGTGCGTTTTCGCACGTGTCGTTTTTCGGGCAGATAATACTGGTAGGCTTTGGTTTAAGCCGGAACCCAGTATTATACTGTGTAGATATAATATCTTTGTCTCAGATGCATTTGTATTCGGTCGTAATGCAAATGCAGGTATGTTTATACTGATACGGGGTTATCCTGAAATTCGTTTCAGGATCACTTTTGGAAGTTGCCAGTTTTCAGTTTTTCTATCAGCCGTATTTTGACATTCGGTTAAATACGGATTTATCTTTTCTTGATGAGGTGAGTCAGTGTTCTAGAAGGTTCTAGAGAGGGTGATTAGGCTTGTGACTCACTTGTTCATTAATGGTGCATTTATTGTGTTCACACTAGATATTTTCTCTTAAGCTCACCCTCCCCTCTCCTACACTCACCCTCCCTCTTCTATATTATGGACCACCCCTCTTGTGAGGTTGGTGATGAGATTTTAATGGTTGTTGTTTGAAAAGATTAAGGATTTTGGTTCATGGAAATTGATATACTTCATTTCTCATTTCGTATCGATCCAAAAGGCAACTTCATTAACCGTTCGTCCATAGCCTTGGACATAACGAGACAAAGTGTTCTACCCATTCTCTACTTCATCTTGGTCGTCTCTTTTGGCAAACTTGACGATCGAGTTGCCTCGGTTCAGAGGCGGGAGCCCGTTTAAAGATCCGTCGACGTGGTGCCACCTGGACGACAAGACTGGAGATCGAGGAGATCGGAGCAGCCGCAACAAAGCGTGGGATGATGGTTAAAGACCGAAGGACTCGGATCATTCGGTATAACGTTTCTACCCCTTTGTAGTTTGTTAGTTTAGCTTTAATGGCCGATCCGGGTTACGGTACACGATAGCGCCAGTTTCGTTAAAAGTTTTTGTTTCGCATTTGGCGTCTGTTAGATGGCCGGGGCGCTACCGTGGACTTACAAATGGTAGCTAGGTAAAACATGTTTGTTGCATAGAGATGCGATTATCTAGGATAGTCGCACAGTCATGTTGACCTCTGTCAAGGGCTTGTGCGGATGGGTTTAAATTAATCCAGGACAATGACGGGTTGAACTTGACTTGCGACTTATGACATGTTGACCTCTGTCAAGGTCATAAGCCACTTGGGGCAAAAACCACATCGGAAGTTTCAAATATACAGGAAACTTGCTAGTGTTGCATACCTTCTAAAGTGTGGTAACTAGAGTGGCTTCCTCTAGGTTATCATGTGATGATAGTTGGATCCCGATCCTATTGATGAGTAGGATTACTCATAGAAGATATTTTTCACTTCACAACTAGCTGACCTATTGGGTGTCTAGAAAAGTGTTAACAGAGCTTTGCCTCTGCGGAAATGGGGTTTATTTTAATTAGGTCCATGCGAGAGCACATGGAATCTCCCTCGGAGTACCAACACTCACTTGGCTGAACGGTTAGTGAACTTGTGAGATGCAAATGATCCTGACTAGTTTTTCTTTTAAGATTTGAAGGAAAATTCAAGAAAATAGTGGGAGCCATCCTGATTAGATAAACTGATAACCAATCTAATCTTGTAAGAGCGTACGCTGAGTGTTTCTTTTCTCTCTCTCTCCAGATAGCAACCATGTCATGCCCTAATCAAGATAATAACATGTTTGACTTGACCGAACCAGCTTATTACACTGGGCTGGAGAACGTCGGTCCGGCTCTAACTTGTGACAACTGTCACGAGTATGGACAAAGGAAAGAGGACTGTAAGGAATTCCAGATGACCCTATTAGAGGAGAAGTATTCTAATGCATCTTCTTCGGGTGCATTTGTTATTGAAAACTGTTTTTCGTTCAACCCTACCTCCTGGGTACTAGATACCGGATCAGGATCTCATATCTTTAATTTATTACAAGAACTGAGAAAAAGTAGAATGGTTGGACCGGATGATATATCCTTCAAAGTAGGGAACGAAGCACAAGTTGATGCTACTGCCGTCGGTGAATATCACCTTGTATTGCCAAGCAGGAATACTATGATTTTGAACAATTGCTACTATGTACCTTCCATACTTTGCAACATCATATCAGTTTCATTACTTGATAAAGATGGATTTAAGTTTGTTCCAGATAGAAATATCATGAACATTTATCTTAATCAGGTATTGGTTGCAAATTGTACATTGTGTAATGGTATTTACGTTCTAAATCAAAACACAGTTTTCAATGTACAAAACACACGCAAGAAGAAGAGTTCAGATGTGAACGAAGCCTACTTGTGGCATTGTAGACTTGGTCATATCGGTGAGAGAAGACTAAGTAAGTTGCATAAGGATGGATATCTGAATCCGTTCAAATTTTCATCCTATAAAACTTGTCAGTCTTGTCTCAAGGGAAAGATAACCAAATCTCCGTTCACCGGACACGGAGAAAAAACTACACAGCTCTTGGGACTCATACACAGTGATGTGTGTGGTCCATTGTCTATACATGCAAGGGGTTGGTTCTCGTATTTCATTATATTCACTGATGATCTTTCTAGATTCGTACATGTATTTTTGCTAAAACACAAATCTGAAGCTTTTGAGAAATTCAAGGAATATAAGAGCGAAGTGGAGAAACAGACTGGAAAAAGTATTAAGATCTTCCGATCTGATCGAGGAGGAGAGTACTTAAGTACGGAATTCCTTTACTATCTAAAAGAGAATGGAATTCTCTCTCAACTCACTCCTTCATATACACCACAAAAAAATGGCGTATCGGGGCGGACGAATCGTACCCTTTTGGATATGGTTCGCTCTATAATGAGTAACGCTGAGTTACCTCTTTCATTCTGGGGATATGCGCTAGAGTCAGCAGTGTGCCTATTGAATCAAGTTTCTTCCAAATCTGTGCCTCAAACTCCATATGAAATATGGAAAGGAAGGAGTTCATGTCTTAAAAGGGTTAAGATATGGGGTTGTCCGGCCTATGTTAAAAAACATAATCCAGAAAAAATCGAGGCACGATCCATATTGTGTTAGTTTATTTGATATCCAAAGCATTCAAATGGATATATGTTCTACCACACCGAGGAATAGAATGTGTTTGTTGCTCAGCACGCCACTTTTTTAGAATGGCAATTTCTTGCAAAATAAATTAGTGAGAGCACGATAGAACTTGAAGAAACTCTGAAACCACAAAATGAAACTGAAGATCTGGTAGAACCAGAGGATTCAATAATCCCGGACAAATCTCAGCCACTCCGCAGATCTAGTAGGATTTCTCGTCCGCCTGAGAGATACTACGGTTTTCTCATAGATGGGGATCGAGAGGATTTCATCTTGGAAGAAGATGATCCTACAGGTTATAAGCAGGCTATTAACAGTAGCGGCTCTGTAAAATGGCTTGATGCTATAAAATCCGAAATGGAGTCCATGTACACCAACAAAGTTTGGACTTTGGATATTGCTCCTCCTAAGGTAAAACCCGTTGGATGCAAGTGGATCTTCAAGAAGAAAATTGGTGCGGATGGACAGGTGGAAACCTATAAAGCTAGACTTGTTGCAAAAGGTTTTCTTCAAAGACCAGGAGTGGACTATGATGAAACCTTTTCTCCAGTGGCTATGCTGAAATCGATTCAGATCTTACTTGTCATTGCTGCCTACCATGACTATGATATCTGGCAGATGGACGTTAAAACGGTTTTTCTAAATGAAAGTTTAGAAAAGTGCATTTATATGGATCAGCCGGAGGGATTCATAGACAGTGGGAGTAGCGAAAAGTTGTGCAAGCTGTTTAAATCCATTTATAGATTAAAGCAAGCGTCGCGGAGCTGGAGCATCTGTTTTGATGAGATAGTCAAGGAATTTGACTTCATCAAAAATGAGGTTGAGTCTTGTATCTACAAGAAGATTTTAGGGGGAACTGTTATATTCCTCGTCCTGTATGTGGATGGCATTCTCTTGATAGAAAATGACATTCCTATAGTGCAATCGGTCAAGCTGTTCTTGTCACAAAAGTTCTCCATGAAGGATCTGGGTGATGCCTCCTACATTCTGAAGATTAAGATCTATAGAGATAGATCCAAGAGACTGTTAGCACTTTCATAATCTAGGTACATAAAGACCATACTAAAGAGATTTACTATGGAAAATTCTAAGTACAGTAATATACCCACATTGCACGAAATCACCCTCTCCAAAGAGATGTCTTCCAAGACTGATGAGGAGAGGGTTCGTATGAGCACTATACCCTACGCTTCGGCGGTAGGATCTATAATATATGTGATACTATGTACCAGACCAGATGTAGCATACACGCTTAGCATGGTAATCCGGTATCAGTCGAACCCAGGTGAGAATCATTAGACAATTGTGAAGAACATTCTTAAGTACCTGAGAAGGACTAAGGAGATGTTCTTGGTGTACGGTAATGGAGACCTTCAGGTCAAGTCCTTTACCGACTCAAGCTTACAGAGTGACAAGAATGACAACAAGTCTATCTCGGATTTTGTGTTTACCCTCAATGGAGGGGCGGTGTGTTGGAAGAGCTCCAAACAGGACATCGTTGCAGACTCAACGATGGAGGCTAAATACATTGTTGCTAACGATGCCGCAAAAGAAGCGGTCTGAATGAAGAAGTTCATTACTGAACTTGAGGTGGTTCCGTCCATTATTAATCCAATACCTTTATATTGCGATAACAATGGGGCTATAGCTTTAGCAAGGGAACCACGGTCCCATCAGAAATTCAGACACATCTTGAGGTGGTATCACCTGATCAGGAAGATTGTAGATCGCCGGGAGATCGAGGTCTGGAGAGTAGATACGAAAGACAACACGGCGGATCCATTTACCAAGGCCCTCCCTCAAGCATAGTTGAGCGACTTTTTGATATGTGGGGTATGTGGTACACCAACAACTGGCCTTAGAGCAGATGTTGGGTATTCGGTACACCAATTACAGGCCTTAGTACAAGTGGGAGATTGTTGGATATATATGCCCTAGAGGCATGTATTGTATAAGATACTATGGATTTATATGTACAGGACAATCTTGCTCAGTTGTATATAGTATATTATCTGAGTTATCTTTGTCTTAATATGTGTATTTCTTTATCTTTCTGCTTTATATTGTTTACACATATTGATAAAGACTCGATACAGCAGTATACTACTTTGGTTTTGTTAGTTATATGTATGCCCTAGAGGCCATTACTGTACATTGGATGTATATTGTAGTGGATGCTGGGACATATATAGGTAGGACTTTCTTGCTCGACATGATAGTACGCTATCTGGTTGCTCTTTATCTTAACATGTATACTTTCTGTCTCTCTGATTATATGTTGATAAAGCCCTTAGGATGTGTACTCGACTTCCAGGACTATGATGAAGATCATACTGGTGGGGCCTGGGTAGTCAATGAGTACATCCTTCATTGTTCCTAGTCGTGGGAGTATCGAGACGGGGCATCGATATTCCAGAGTAGACTAGCGTATATCTTCTCGACCCATGTGATGGGCGATGGATGATCCCATATCCATTGGTGTTTGACATCAGAGATGGTATACGGGTGCTCAGTGGAGACTAGGTACACTGAACGGACTCGCCGAGAACTCCCAGATGGTATTATACCTCACGTCAGATGGCAGTTCTCTGGTGACACTGGTACAGCTTAGTCTGTTGACCCGAGATCGTCATAGAGTCTTGTGTGTCTCCCACTGTGCTTTGATTTCCACCCTACCACGGCTCTACTGAGTCGTGCAAACAGGTGGTTTTTGGGCACAGTCCCGATTCACATGGAGGCAATGAGCGATAGGAGGGGATTCGTCTCTCCCGGTATTGGGGGTTGATGTTGCGCTATGCTCGACTGGCCATAACAGGAAATCCCTGGCCAGGGTTGCAGTGACATACTGGTAAGTGTTATCAGTAGTTTCACACATGTCATGGACTTCACGTCGGCATGACTTATCGAGCTATTGGGGTCTGACGTTTACCACCCCTAGACGAGATATGCGACATATCAGACGAACAGACCGGACTGTACGGTAAGTGTTAATGGTTGGATTCACAAGAGTGTGAGCGGGCTTGCTCGTCGATCTTCTCATCGCTCAATACCCGAGTGGCCGTTACGTTTAGAAGACCGCTTGCGGCTTGTGGATGTTTGATATGATCATCATCCGCTGCCGGCATATTGACGAGTCTTTAGAGTCCTACACAGAGGTTTCCCGGCTCAAGCGAAACGAAATAGGAGCGCATATGAGATATGTGCGGGACCGAGAATAATGCGTGTATGTGATACCGTATTATATTCTCGCGATGAATGTATCGATTAGTTATATGCGATATAACCTAGTTATCGAATCAAGGATTGATTCGATAAGCCGATACATTGGATACTAGCCGGTTATATGCGACATGACCGGATCATTGAATCAAGTATTGATTTAATGATTTAATGTATAATTATATATTTGATATATTACTTTGCATTAACTAGTATTGGTTCACTTTAAATGGATTTACTCACTTGATTTGCACAAGTTGTATATGAGATATACTTTTGTGCACAAGATTGTATCATGTTTGATGATACATGCAAGCTTGGGTTTGTGTAAAGAATTGACCATGGTTATATGAATGGTTAGGGTTTCTTTTATTTACTTATTCTTTTATCTATTTATTGATTTATTTATTTATTATTGGCAAAAGAAAATAAAATGAAATGGTGGCTTGATTTGTTTGTAGTTGAAGATTCTTGAAACTTTGACTAAGCAACCATTTTGTCTTCATCTCCAAAACCCAACCATTCAACTAACTTGAGTTAACTCTCTACACATAACCATGGTTGCAATATGATACTTATCATATCATTTTTCTATTTTAGAAAAGACTTATCATATTTTTCATCTTCTTCTTCTTCTTTCAAAGTAGAAAAAGTTTGACCATCAATGGTGATTGATGAAAAAGTGTGAGAAATCCAAATCTAAAGTCTACCCACTTCCTATTTCTTCATCCTCTACCTCTTGCCAAGTAGTATAGGGTGTTTCCTTCACAAGTTTTCTTGACTTGGTGAAGTTGGAGCTTGATCTAGCGATGCCTCGACGTAGATCATCTTCGGCATCGTCGTCGATGACCTAGCCCGCTTTTTCTCCGATGAAGCCGACGCTAGAGCCCAAGATCAGATTTTTACAACGAGGAGACTTCATCACGGAGCCATGGAGGTGGAGAAACGGATCTACAAAGGTTGTATGTTCGTTTACTTTTAGTTAAGATGTTAACTAGTTTCTTTTTCGCCTAAACTTCTAGCCAACGATCCGTATTAGGGTTTCTCGGCACCCGTTAAATTAGAAATAGGCATGGTTGATGCCTTGTGAGACCTCTTGAGAGTGCCAAGGAACCTTTCATTGGTATCAGAGCCTAGCTAGAGCCTTAGGCGAAGTCTAGACGGAGTTTGAAGTCCGATCGACCCGAAACCCCAACCCTAAAATGCTCTCTGGACAATTTCTGAAATCTGGTGTTTTTCGAAAATAAAAATATGCAGAAAAATCAGCAGGGAATCCTAAGAATTACTGTGCAACACGTGTCCATAATTCCACTATAGCGTGGCGGAACCGCGGCACAAGCTGGCTTGTGCGGCGGTTCCGCGGCTGCTTTGTCGCCTTGTTCATTGAAAATTGCACAGTAATGTCACATTAGTACTACTGAGTTTTCTGGGAATTTTTAATATTTATTCTAGAGTTGAATTTTCTGGGGTTGTTTTGGGGATTCGGTGTTTCGATCGGGGTATCAGATTTTGTCTATGTGGCTTTCCGGATAAATTTTAGAATATGTTAAAAAGTTCGACCGGATATAAATACCCAATTTTTCCCCTGCCGGGAAATTTCCAAGTGTTGGATTTTTCCGTAGTTTAAAGACGTTCTAAGTAGTGCAAGTAACGCGATGGACCCTCTAGAAGACAACAAACCTTAACTCGATTATGTGACCGTCTTGAACTGCCCTTTGAACCTTCGGGTTTGGGGCAGTACGGCGTACCACATGTGAGGCGTTGGCTTGACCCTTCTACGGCTGGACCGTTGGTACTGAGGCACGAACTGAATGTTTTTAGACTTATTTCATGTGTTGGACAGTATCGGGAAAACTTGGGTGTTCGATTGTTCGATCGGAAAGTTTAACATTTTCTATTTATCTGGAATGTGATGCAATAATTGGAATTCGCAAATAGTTATGAGATAACGGAATGAATATTATAAACATAGCAGTTTAGTCTCACTTGATCGGTTGCCACGGAGTTTTGATGTGATCAAAAGTCCGTCGCAATCACGTAGCGTACGCGGATACTCGCCGGGTAAACTTAATAGACAGCCTCACCCTATAGCCCCGACCAAGTGACTGTAGGAGAACCCCGTCGCCGAAAGAATCCGTTTGGGTGCTCGCGGTAGCGGTGTTCCGCCTTGGTGCACTTCGTCGACGGTATCGGGGGTGCGACCATCTGCTAAAGTTTGCGACGAGCATTCGATCAAAATGTCGGGAATTCTGAATTGCCCGACTTGATATTGAAAAGAGTTTTCGATAATGAGACTAAAATGCGGGGTTTATAATTGTTAGGCATGCGATGTCTAAAGAATTCATTTGGTCAGGCATGCGATGTCTGAGGTGGTTGCGGATTCCAACTGTTGTAGTTTTACACTTTCTTTTCTGTGACCGTAAGTGTAATATGTGATGTCGCCGGTTTCGTTGCTATATGTCAACGACAATTGGGATGCACATATTTACTTACGTTGATGACATGTGATGTTATGTGTTGTTGGATATGTTATATTGGATCGTCGTGTTCGAATAGCCGGGGGGGTTTTATGTGAGATGAGTGTTTTTCATTTTCATTCATGTAAAATACTTGTATGTAATATTCTTTAATTGGGGCACTTCCAGGTTGCGGAATTTGTCACCCATTGTATATTATTTACTTTTCCGCATTAGGATAGACCCAAGGAGGGGAGCACAAGTAACCGGGTTCTGGGGTCCAGAGGGAGACCATCTCGAGGAGTCGAGTCCGGGTCTCCTAACCCTAGAATTGGTAGGGTTGCTTGCCGCTTTCGTAGGGGTCTAGGGGTGTGGGATAGGCTATTCATCACGACCGTGGAATTCGTGTTTTATACTGGCTCGTATTGAAAACACGGACGTCCTAGTATATCCAATATTTCATATGATGTTTTTCTGCTGCGTTATCTGTGATGTGATCATGTGATGTTCTGTGATAGATATAGTATATAGTATATATGATATATTATATAGACGTTGCTTATGTTTTACACCCGCGCTAGCCCTGCCTCGCTCTGCCGTTAGTTACCTAACCTAACGGTGCAGACGGGACATCGAGGCGAATGCGGATGGCATAAGCGTACGTTATATTTATCTGTGATGATTAGGTGGACTTAAATGATGGGATATTCATTAATGTGATTAATGAAAGAAAATAAACCTAATTGATGTTGTGGAATCGAATTTCAAAATAAAAACAGGTAGCTACAATTCTTGCTTTGCATCGCGGTGTTCCTTGTAGAACATCCTGCACCTTATTCGATAGGGAAAGGACCGAGATCCCTTCACCGGGAGTGACTCCTTTAGCAATAACTGGCAGATGCTACATCACTCGGTTTGTCTTTTGATAGCTTCTATAGTTTCCGCTTTGCACAGTGATATATATGATATATCCCGCACCTCATTCGACGAGGAAAGGGCCGACGATCCCTTCACCGGGAGTGACCCCTTTAGCAAAATTAGAAAAGCTTCAAAAACATTCCATTTAAAAACCATGTGATTCCGCAAGGAGATCAAGTTCAAAGCATTAAAGGTTTTCATAAAAACCAGCCGCAACCCTCCGTCATTTTAGGAAGTAGAGTACTTAGTATTCGTGCTGTGTTTGTTGACCATAGTCAAGGCACAGTGTACGGTAGCTAAGTGATGTCTTCCTACACCGCATATGATGCGATTAGTTAGGACAGTCGCGTGACTTTGTTGACCTTAGTTAAGGGTCATGTGAGTGGGTCTAATTAATCACGAAATGACGGGTAGAACTTGACTAGTACTTATGATTTGTTGACCTTAGTTAAGGTCATAGGTGCTAGGGGTAAAAGCCTTTATCGGGAGTTTCAAGTGTTGAAATTTGCAATGAGATTGCATACCTTCTATATGATAGTTGGATCCCGATACCCACTGCGAGTAATTGTTACTCCTGGGAGAGTTTTGCACTTTGCAATTAGCCGATCAAGTAGGTGTCTAGAAAGGTGTCAACGGGGTTACGCCTCTGGGAAAACGAGGTTTACTGTAATTAGGTCCGTGCGAAAGCACGGGGAACCTCCCTCAAAGTACCGACACTGGCCTGGCTGAAAGATTGGCGAACTTGTAGAGTGTAATTAATCCCGGCTAGTCTTTCCTTTTAAGGTTTGAAGGAAGATTTGATAAAAACAGTGGGAGCCATCCTGATTAGATAAAATAAATAACCAATCTAATCTTGCAAGAGCGCACGCAGAGTTTTTTCTTCTCTCTCTCTCCAGGTAGCGACCATATCATGCCTTGATCAAGATAATAATATGGATGAATTGACCGAACCCCCTTGTTATACTGAGCTGGGGAAAGTTGGTCCCGCTCCAGCTTATAATTGTTATAAGACAGAGCAGGAAATAGGGAATACCAGAATTCCTATGCCGCCCAAACGAAGAAAGTTCATATGATGCATCTCCTTCGGGTATGTTCATTACAAAGAAATGTTTCTCAGTATTCTCTGCATCCTGGGTATATGATACCGGATCAGGATCCCAGATATGTAATCTGTTACATAGGGCTACAAAAGGGTAGAAAAACTGAGAATGGGTGATAAGTTTCATGAGACAGAAAACGGGGCAAGTGTTGCAGCCAAGTCTGTTGGTCACTGTCACCCTGTATTACCAATACATTGATTCTGAAAAAATGCTATTAGATACCGAACCTGATATACAAAATCATATCAGTCTCTTTATTTGTAAAGAAATGATAAAATTTTGTATTGATGGATAATGTTTTGAACATTTCCTATATCAAAAGTTGATCGGTTCAGGCACGTTATCTAAAAGCATTGACGTTCTAAATCAAACCACAGTTCTTTAGTATACAGAACATATACAAGAGGAAGGGTTCAGAAATGAACGGATCCTTCTTGAGGTATTGTAGACTAGGTCATATCAATGCGACCCGACTAGCTGAAGTTACATTTAGATGCATATTTAAATAAGTTTGAATTTACATCTTGTGAAACTTGCCAGTCATGTCACAAAGATATAATGACACCAGCTCTGTTTACTGGAAGCAGAGAAAGAGTTAGTAAACTCTTGGGACTGATACATAATGATGTATGTAAGGTCCCCTGTCTACATATACTAAGACCGGTTCTTTGTACTTCATTACATTCTCTGATAATCTCTCAAGATTCAGTCATATGTTCCTGTTGAAACATGGGTCCGAACCTTTTGAGATATTCACAGAATATAAGTTAGAAGTAGAGAACCAAAATACGGGTATAAGTATTATGTCCTTTGATGAGATCAAGGAGGAGAATACTTGTGCATAGAATTCCTGGATTATTCTAAAGGAGAATGAGATTCTCTCTCAGCATTACTCCTCCGAATAACCATAGCACATTGGAGTATCGGGGTGGAGCAATCACACCCTATATGATAAGGTGTGCTCTATGATGAGTACTACTGAGTTACCTGTTTCCTTTTTGGGAGTTATGCGCTTGAGAAGCCGCATACCTATTGAATAGGGTTCCAATCAAATCAGTTGCCTACCGCTTCATATGTGATATGGAAAGGATAGAGCCCATGTCTTAAGTTAGTTAAGATTTGGGGTTGACCGGCCTATGTCTAAAAGCAAAATCCGGACAAGCTCGATGCAAGGTCTGTAATGTAGAACTGGAAAGGTTCCAGCTATACAAACTACAGCAGATAATTTGGTAGAACCAAAGGATTCAGTAGATTCCAACGAACCACATCCTCTCCGCCGATCTAGTAGGGTTCCTCACCCACCTGAGAGATACTTCGGTTTCTCGATGACAGTGGGAGCGAGGATTGCATCATGAGATGATGACCCAACTAGTTTCGAGCTGGCCATCGGGGGTGGAACTCTGTAAGAATGGCTGGATGCTTAGTGATCTGAGATGGAATCCTTATACACCAACAAAGTATGGACTTTGGTTGCTATATCTGAAGGGTTAAATCCCCATCAGGAGCAAGTATATCTTGAGAAGATTACTTGGTGTAGATGGAAAAGTTGAGACTTTCAAAGCTAGACTTGTTAAAGGTTTTCGTCATCAGCCAGGCGTGGATAATGATGAAACCTTTTCCAGTACCTATGCTTAAGTCCATCCAGATCCTACTTGCCACGGCTACATACCATGACTACGATATCTGGTGGTTGGGTGCCATGACTACTTTTCTAAATAATGATTTAGAAGAGAACGTCTATAAGAACACAGCCAGAGGGCTACGTAAACAGTGGGAGCAGCGGAAACGTGTGCAAGATGTTTTATGTGATGAAGCAGGCATCGCGGAGTTGGAACATCTGTTTTGATGAGTTAGTCAAACAGTTTGACATCATCAAAATGGTAGATGAACCTTGTATATACAAAACGGTAGTAGAGAGTAAGGTGGTCATCCTCGTATTGTACGTGGACAACATACTCTTGATAGGAAAAGAGTTTCCTATACTACGATCGGTCGATCTCCTCTTATCACATCGATTCTCCATATAGGATCAAAGTGATACCTCCTAAATCCTGAGTTTTCATCTATGAGATAGATGTAATTGGATGCTAGGATTCTCACTAGATGAAGTGAGATGGTATCAATCGATCCTGGGGAGAATCACTGGAAGGGTTCCAGGGTGATAAAGACGACTGAATGTCAGTCACAGGCATTGTCTTTACCCTCAGTACAGGGACGGTATGTTGGAAGATTTCCAAGCTAGATACCGTGACAAACTAGACGATAAAGGCTGGTAACATCGCTATTAAAGATACTACCAAAGAGGCAGTTTGGGTGTATATGGGTTCATAAGATGAACTAGGTTCCTGCCATTGTATGACAATGGAAGTGTGGCTTTGGCCCTGGAACCCTGGTCCCATCAGTGACCCAGACATGTTCTGAGGAAGCATCACCTGATCATGGAGATAGTTGATCTCCGGGGTGATCGAGGTTAGGAGAGTAGACTCAGAGGACAACACGGCGGATCCACTCACGAAGGCCTTTTCCCAGAGAGAGACTCATAGGGGATGGTTGAGTATGTGATACTGCAACCACTGCTACAGATGGCCCTAGTGCAAGTGGGAGATTGTTAGTTATATGTATGCCCTAGAGGCCATTACTGTACATTGGATGTATATTGTAGTGGATGCTAGGACATATATAGGTAGGACTTTCTTGCTCGACATGATAGTACGCTATCTGGTTGCTTTTTATCTTAACATGTATACTTTCTGTCTCTCTGATTACATGTTGATAAAGCCCTTAGGATGTGTACTCGACTTCCAGGACTATGATGAAGATCATACTAGTGGGGCCTGGGTAGTCAATGAGTACATTCTTCATTGTTCCTAGTCGTGGGAGTATCGAGACGGGGCATCGATATTCCAGAGTAGACTAGCGTATATCTTCTCGACCCATGTGATGGGCAATGGATGATCCCATATCCATTGGTGTTTGACATCAGAGATGGTATACGGGTGCTCAGTGGAGACTGGGTACACTGAACGGACTCGCCGAGAACTCCCAGATAGTATTATACCTCACGTCAGATGGCAGTTCTCTGGTGACACTGGTACAGCTTAGTCTGTTGACCCGAGATCGTCATAGAGTCTTGTGTGTCTCCCACTGTTCTTTGATTTCCACCCTACCACGGCTCTACTGAGTCGTGCAAACAGGTGGTTTTTGGGTACAGTCCCGATTCACATGGAGGCAATGAGCGATAGGAGGGGATTCGTCTCTCCCGGTATTGGGGGTTGATGTTGCGCTATGCTCGACTGGCCATAACAGGAAATCCCTGGCCAGGGTTGCAGTGACCTACTGGTAAGTGTTATCAGTAGTTTCACACATGTCATGGACTTTACGTCGGCATGACTTATCGAGCTATTGGGGTCTGACGTTTACCACCCCTAGGCGAGATATGCGACATATCAGACGAACAGATCGGACTGTACGGTAAGTGTTACTGGTTGGATTCACAGGAGTGTGAGCGGGCTTGCTCGTCGATCTTCTGATCGCTCAATACCCGGGTGGCCGTTACGTTTAGCAGACCGCTTGCGGCTTGTGGATGTTTGATATGATCATCATCCGCTGCCGGCGTAATGACGAGTCTTTAGAGTCCTACACAGAGGTTTACTGGCTCAAGCGAATCGAAATAGGAGCGCATATGAGATATGTGCGGGACCGAGAATAATGCGTGTATGTGATACCATATTATATTCTTGCGATGAATGTATCGATTAGTTATATGCAATATAACCTAGTTATCGAATCAAGGATTGATTCGATAAGCCGATACATTGGATACTAGCCGGTTATATGCGACATGACCGGATCATTGAATCAAGTGTTGATTTAATGATTTAATGTATAAATATATATTTGATATATTACTTTGTATTAACTAGTATTGGTTCACTTTAAATGGATTTACTCACTTGATTTGCACAAGTTGTATATGAGATATACTTTTGTGCACAAGATTGTATCATGTTTGATGATACATGCAAGCTTGGGTTTGTGTAAAGAATTGACCATGGTTATATGAATGGTTAGGGTTTCTTTTATTTACTTATTCTTTTTTCTATTTATTGATTTATTTATTTATTATTGGCAAAAGAAAATAAAATGAAATGGTGGCTTGATTTGTTTGTAGTTGAAGATTCTTGAAACTTTGACTAAGCAACCATTTTGTCTTCATCTCCAAAACCCAACCATTCAACTAACTTAAGTTAAATCTCTACACATAACCATGGTTGCAATATGATACTTATCATATCATTTTTCTATTTTAGAAAAGACTTATCATATTTTTCATCTTCTTCTTCTTCTTCTTTCAAAGTAGAAAAAGTTTGACCATCAATGGTGATTGATGAAAAAGTGTGAGAAATCCAAACCTAAAGTCTACCCACTTCCTATTTCTTCATCCTCTACCTCTTGCCAAGTAGTATAGGGTGTTTCCTTCACAAGTTTTCTTGACTTGGTGAAGTTGGAGCTTAATCTAGCGATGCCTCGACGTAGATTATCTTCGGCATCGTCGTCGATGACCTAGCCCGCTTTTTCTCCGATGAAACCGACGCTAGAGCCCAAGATCCGATTTGTACAGCGAGGAGACTTCATCAAGGAGCCATGGAGGTGGAGAAACGGATCTACAAAGGTTGTATGTTCGTTTACTTTTAGTTAAGATGTTAACTAGTTTCTTTTTCGACCAAACTTCTAGCCAACGATCCGTATTAGGGTTTCTCGGCACCCGTTAAATTAGAAATTGGCATGGTTGATGCCTTGTGAGACCTCTTGAGAGTGCCAAGGAACCTTTCAGGTTTATCTTTATCTTAACATGTGCATATATTATACTCGATATCATATATGGCGGATACATGTTGATAAAGCCCGTAGGATTTTGCTTGACTACCAGCATTATGATGGCGATCATACTAGTGGGAGTTGGGTAGTCCATAAGCACACTTTAAAATTCCTAAGTCAAAGGAATATCGAGACCGGGTATCGATATTCAAGAGTAGACTTGTGTATACGTTTCTAGACCCCGACGAGAGACGGTGGTTGGTCCCACAGCTATTGGTGTGATCACCTAAGATTGTATACATATGCTCACTGGGGGTGAGTACACTGGACGGACTCGCCGAGAACCTCTAGATGGTATTATACTTATCGTCAAATAGCGGTTCTTAGATGACATGAGTATAGGTTAGTCTTAGGACCTGAGATCATCATTTGTCTCGTGTGAGTTCCCACTGTACTTTGATCACTACCTTACCACAACTCTACTGAGTCATGCAAACAGTTTTTGGTTGGGTACAGTCCCGAGCCACATGGAGGCAGTGAGTGATTGTCAGGGATTCATCTCTCCCGATATTGGGAGTCGATATCGCACCATGTCCAGTTGGCTATAACCATAAGACCTTGGCCAAGGCAGTTAAGACTTAGTGATAGTTGGATCAGTTGTTTCTCGGATTGGTCCTAAGCCAAATCGACATGACTTATCAGGTCAGTAGGGGTCTACCGTTTACTACCCCTAGACCCGATATGCGATACTCTTGAATGAAGAGACCGGACTGTATGGAGATTGTCATGGATAGACTCAATAGGGGTTCGGATGAGCTTGCTCGTCGGCCTTCTTTTCGACAGGTACCTGGGTATCCATTACGTACAGCTAGTGTCACTGACGTGCTTGTGGTTAAACCACTGCCAGCGTACTGTCGAGTCTTTAGAGTCCCACACAGAAGATTTATCTGGTTCGGGAGAAACGATGTGGTGGCCGTTTTTTTATACGTGCAGGGTTCCGATCGAATGATAACACTATCCGGCTTAGGATTGAGCTGGATTATTAAATCAGTTATTGATTTAATAATTTACATATACATATTTCGATATGTATATTCTAGTGTCATCCAGGTTTTCGATCGGGCAGGGTTCCGATCGAATGATAACACTAGTCGGCTTAGGATTAAGTCAGATTATTAAATCAGGTATTGCTTTAATAATTTACATATATATATTTCAATAGTGTTATCCAGGTTTTCGATCGGACGGTTGATAATACTAGCGGGCTTACGATTAAGCCGGTTTGTAAAATCAGATATTGATTTAATGCTAGTATTATATTAATAGTATTATTCTATCTCTTGGGTATTCGTATTTTGGTACGAATATGGGTATGTATATATGGTAGAAAGTATTTTGTATCTATACAAAATACCTCCTAGAAGATGACACCTCATCTTGCATTTTTCTATTTTATTGAAAATAGAAAATGAGATGGAAAGAGTGAGATGGTATGAAGCATGGGTGAAGTATGGCTTTGGTATTTATTGCATACACTATTGTAGTATGGTTGTGGTTTTAAAAAAGAAAAAATACTTCATAAAAAAACCTTAGCCATTCTTCATTCAAGACTTGATCATTTTTCTTCACTTGCCTTTCTCTTTTCATCTTCTTGAGATCACCCTCTTGCTCATCCCTCATCACTCTCGTGTGTTGAGAAACAAAGATATTTGAGATAGAAAATTTCTACTAAGCCAAACCATATCATCTAAGAAAACTAGATTAGCAAACTAGTTTGCTTAGTTTACTTCTTTTTAGAGGTAGGAGCTTGAATCAAGGATCTTCAGGTGGATCATCTAAGACCGAAGAGGCCGACCATCAAGGTTGATCAAAGACACCTTAGAAGCTTAAGAAGAGGAGTGAAGACCCGAAGGGCACGTGTCTATTGGTATAACCTTCTCTTATAGTAGATAGATCTCTTGTAGCTTGCTAGTTTAGGGTTATAGTTTGATCACTTATGTTAAGTTGGTTGTGCTTACTTAAAAATTTAATTTTCGTGCATTCCGCCTCTCTACTTCGATGTAGAGTGGGTACAACTCACCAACAGTAGGTACGATCACGGGGATTTCCGAGACGACGAGGACGGGCGAGGCGATCGTGGGTTTCAACTAGCTTGAGATGTCGGTGAATAGATTTATATTTATGGGGGAAGTCAGTTGGATGACGTATAGCACCCCCGTAACCAATTAACTAGTTAGGATACCTACTATATATCCATGCTATAATGTTATGTTAGATAACTTAGTTTATAACTAAGTATATAGTTTGTATCTAGTAGGCTATATATATGTGCATGGATATATATATTTATATATGATTATTATGATATGCGCACATGACTATAGATCCGTATGATATCGATTGGGATATTGTTATGAGGAGGATAGATTGCCGGATATGGCCGATATGTATTTGTTCTCCGCCGAAAGACGCGACCGGGACGTTGGGACGTCCGGCCTGAATTTTGGGGGCAGATGTTGTTTGGTGCTATCCGTCCACCTCTCTGAAGATGCCAAGTTGATTTATGGTACTATGTATCGAAGGTTTAGACGGATGCGGCCGATGTAGCAGATTTCGTCAGATTCCCCCTCGTTGAGGGGTTTTTTTATTGTGGGGACGCTCTTCCCTACAGGCGCAAGCCCCTGCAGTTAATTACGCTACCACATCACGGTAACCACTTTCTCCTTCTCCAGATGGTCACTTCATGTCGTGTGTGTTTGTTTTGTTTTTGGTTGCCCGTGGATTATATATGGAGATTAATTTATGTTGTCACCCGTAGGGCGTGGATTAGTCCAAATCCGTATTTTCTTAGATTTGGACTTGGGGTTGGGTTTAATGATACGTTTGTCTCATTTAGGACTAAGATCAACTTAAACATATGTTAAAGATACGTTGGTCTAATTTCGGACTAAGATCAACTTAACGGGATCGTTTAGATTCAACAAAAGAGCATTTGGACTCTATTGTTTTAGTTTAGGGACTTTGCGGTCCATTGTTAGTTTAAGGACATTACGGTCCAAGGTTAGTTTAAGGACATTATGGTCCAATGTTAGTTTAAGGACATCTCGGTCCAGTTTAAAGACATCATAGTCTGTAAAGGTTAAGGAAATCATAGTCCATGGGTTTAAGGACCCTACAGTCCAAGGTTAAGGACATCATAGTCCATAGGTTTAAGGACCCCACAGTCCATAAAGTGTTTAGTTGTCGGGACCCGTCACCTCTCTGGAGACGTTGAAAGATTACAACGACAAATATCAGAGGAGTGAAGAGATGTACCCTTGAACCAATTTTAGTTGGGAGATCTGTAGTTGGATTGATTTAAGGATCGTTGATCTCATTTGAGATTAGGATCAACTTAAATATTTTTTAAGGATACGTTAGTCTAATTTTAGACTAAGATCTACTTAACAGGATCATTTAGATCCAACAAAAGAGCATTTGGGATCTATTGTTTGGTTTAGGGACATTGCGGTCCAAGTTCAGATGCAAACATGGGTTTGGAAATGCACCAGATAGTTATTGGTCATTGGGACCCACCACCTCTCTGAAGACGTTGAAGAATTACAACGACATGTATCAGAGATGTGAAGAGATGTACCCTTGAACCAAAGTTGATTGAAAAGCTCTGGGTTTTTCTTTGAATGTCATATGAGATGACCCATTTTGGAAGACAAGAGTGCACTTGAGATTCAGTCAAAAGAAAAGGGTACTGCCTTTGGAAAACTTGGCTAGCTCAAGATAAGATTGACTTGGATATAGTGTTAAACACTAAAATAGACTCATCTATCACGTGCTCCCACGTGATGCGCTTAAAACAGTGTTAAACACTAAGGATGCAGCGCACAAAATAGTGTTAAATACTAAAAAAAGAAGCGTTCACATGGGGTCACGTGAGGCGCTTGAATGTTGGGCCCAAACCTCCTTTATTTTATTCTCAGAATATGAAGGTAAGTGTTAAACACTTTAGCCTTCACGACCATCACGTGTGGGCACATGATGGGTACCCATGCACTGGATATTAAAGGATTTGCTAGGGGTCACGTGGGTACACGTAAAGGCGCCCAAAGTCTGTTCTGTCTTTATTTTGAGAAGTTTGTTCAAGGGTCACGTGGGAGCACGTGACCCGATCTTATTCATTCTTTTATGACCATTGAGGGGAGTCACGTGGACACACGTGATCAGGTTGGATATTGATTTCTTTTACGTGCATGGAGAGTTAAATCCCTTGTTTAAAAATTAATTTCTTTTGTAGGGTTAAACCCTAATTTTATTTAAAAGAATTAAATTCCTATGTATTTGGAAGAATTAAATTCTTTAAACCCAATTCTCCCTCTAAGTTTTGGATCTGCGTGGCAGAATCTCCCCAATGAGAATTAAATTCTCAACTTATGGAATGATCTGCTTCTGCAAATCTTCAACCATGAAGAAGAACTAAGTTCTTATATTAAGGGTTAAACCCTATCTTTGTTGGAGGAATTAAATTCCAATGTGCTTTCGTGGGAGAATAAAATTCTCTGAACTTAGGTTCTCCCTTAGATTTTAGATCTGCATGGCAGATTCTCCCCGATGAGAATTAAATTCTCAACTTGTGGGGAGATCTGCTTCTGCAGACCTTCAACCAAAGGAAGAACTAAGTTCTTAAGAAGAAGATTTAAACTCTTAGTTTGAGAATTAAATTCTCTTATAGGGTTATAGGAGCTTATAGAATGATCTCTTTCTCACCCCTACCTAGGGTTTCTTTCTTTTTCTGAAGAGATCTTCTTTCTCTCTGGAGAATTAAATTCTCTTCTTTTTTCTCTCTGTTGTTGTATCTCCTTCTTCTTTTTTTTTCTTCTTGGTACCTATTTTTAGGAGAAAGAAAAGAATCAGTTTGTTTAGTCAATCTTTCATTGAAAGATTTTGATTGATTTTGTAACCAACATGATCTTTTAGATCACTCAGTGAATTTTATTCACCATTGGATTTTTAATCCAAAAGATAGTTTATCTGTTATTCCTGGCAAATTTCAGGGAAAATCTTTCCTTGTATAGAATCTTTCTATAAATTGGTGATTTTTAATAACCATTAGATTTTTAATCCAACGGTGCTCCACTTTACAGAGCACAATCTTTTTGTTTGGAAAAATCTAAGGAAATATTAGGGTTTTTGATTTCCCTTAATTAGAATTTAATTCTATTAGTTCAGATGGTTTAAGAGCATATCACGTGTTAGCACGTGACCCCACTGATTGACCATTTAATTAGAATTTAATTCTATTAATTCAGAGATCTTTAGGAACCCATCACGTGTTGGCACGTGACCCCCTGATTAAGCATTTAACCAGAATTTAATTCTGTTGTTTTAAAGAACTCAGGAATTATCACGTGTCAGTACGCGACCCTTGGTCACGGTGGGCACGTGATGCCCCATTGAGGTTTTTCCCTGATGTTTTATTATACCTTTAATTCTTTTCAGTGGGTTTAAAGGCCCATCACGTATGGGCACGTGACCCCATTTGATTAGGATTCAATTCTTATCATTTCAGAGCCCTCAGGAAGCCATCACGTATCGGCACGTGGCCCCCGATCACGTGTGTGCAAGTGATGCCCCATTGTGGTTTTCCTTGTATTTTATGAGGGAACAAATGACCCCACAGCGTTGTTCTCAAGTGTTTGCACGTGAGTGCAACGCTGTAACTTTTGTGGCCGTTGGTTCTGCCTAGGGAAGGGGGTAGATGAACCGTTTCCCATCACATCCTATAAATGCAGGGGTCTCTTCAGAAGCGCCTCCACTCTTTCATCTTCTTCCTTCCTTGTTCTTGCCTTGAGAATTTAATTCTCTTTCTCAAAGCTCAGTTCTCTGTTCCAAAAATTTTTAGACTTTAACTCTGTCAACAAAAGATTTCCTTTTTCAGGTAAGGATCTTGAACGGCCGAGAAACTTCTTGTAGAAATTTTCTTTGGATTTTAAATCCACACCAAGGGTTTTTCCCTTTAACAAAAACCCATCTTTCCAAATTCTTTAAAAATGTCCAATCTTTAAATAATAAACCCCTTTCGCTAGGGTTTCTCTAATCTTAGGGGACTGATGATGATACTTGTCTTCCCTCTGGAATTTAATTCCATTTCAAAGAGCTTAGCTCTGAAAATTTTTCTGGGAATTTAATTCCTCTGTTCAAAAGGAATTTAATTCCTCTAAAGAACTTAGTTCTTAAAAGAAGACTTCTTGGGATTTTTCATCCTGAGTTGTTCTTGCTGAGATCCTTCTCGATTTACACAGAATTCCTGTAATGGGTTTTCTCCTTGGGGGAATGTGTAGAGTCATTTGAATTTATTGAGAATCTTTCTTTTGTTCTCATGATGATTGCTCAGCCTCATTATTAGTGAGCCGCCATATTGATTTTGTGGGTCCTATGTGTTTTGTAACCATTGGTCCCATAAAATAAGTTGTTTGTCGTTTTCTTCCACTGTCCTTTTATATATATTTATAAATATATATACACGTGTGAGCTTCACTAACAGTTTTCCCTTCCTTTATTTCAGGCACAATGGCTTCTCTTCCATACTTTCCCTTTACTCGCTCGGAGGTAGCTTTTCCTCAATCACTGTCGGATGAAGAAGTGATGGCAATGATCAGGGCCCATGATCCAGATTGCACCAACTTACTTTTGTGGGGGACCTGGTACGGTCATATCATCCGCGATCGCCGAAGCTTTCTTTGTGAGGTGCCAACAGAACCTATCCGCCCATTCCTGCCGATGGACCGTCCGCGGACTGCGTTTGCTGTAGAGGTGGCGGATTGGACTCCTACAGCCCGGCTTGAGCCGTCAACAATTGGGATACCAAACCAGCCTGTGCCGGCCATAGACATCTTAGGGCGTCGTATCTGCCAAGGTGAAGCCCAGCCATGGGGACAAGTCTACAAGATAGGGCTTACCCCTCACCATCCTACGGGCTATCTTCTCTGGTCTTGTTACATCTTGTCCGCCCATCGTGCGCGACTGCAGAAGGTCGGGCTTTACCAGGCGATGTACGCGTCTCTCTTCCGTTATCAGTCTCCTCATGTATGGTGGGTTAAAGCTTTCCTTAATCAATAGAATCTTCTTACCAACACTTTCTTGTTAGGGGACCGCGAAGTTTCAATTTCTTTGGAAGAGTTTCGCGAGATCTCGGGTTTACCGATCAGGGGAACGCTTTACGAAGAATTGTTGCCCTCTGACGAGTATGTCTTTGAGACTGTGCCCGCTACGCTTGACGGCTTGTCGACTGAAAATGCTGTTCGCCATAAGTATCCGAGTCTAATCAAGACTCTGGGGATTTTTGAGAAGCTGTTCACGGAGTCAGAAGAACAGGGAGTCACTTTTAAAAGCTTTATCACCTGCTTCCTTCGTGGAGACGTTCTATCAAAGGCGGCTTCGAAGTTCGCGAACATCAACGACCCCTTCGGGTTTAGTTTAAATAGGCTACCGGCTAGAGAAGAGGATTTTCCCCAGTTCTACATTCCAGTCTTGTCAGCTGTACCTTACGAGTCGATCGCAGCTCCTGGCATAGATGAAGAAACTTTCTTCATCGGCTTTATCAGCGTTTGGCTCGGTTGGTTTGTCGTTCCAATACACCGTCGATTCATGAGAGCCTCGGTCATTTACCCTGCTCATCGCATTGCCGAAGGGACACAACTAACTGTGGGCATTGTAGGACTGTCGCATCTATACCATGGGCTAAGCACTCCAGCCAATATCCTAACCCCAGGCGTGAACGTAGTGAGTTTCTCTCTTCATTACTTTATGTCATGGATTGAGATGCACGTGCTAGGGGCATTTGCTGCACACCAGAGACCTGGCTTTTATGATGCTTATACCTTTCCGCAGCTCATGAGGTTGGTGGACGCTTCTGCTCCTGACCCGACTCAATTAGGGGCTCTTAGTGTGCTGCTCAATCTGTATGCCAACGAAGGTGGAATGGTACTTAGTGATCGAATCCTCTCTGCTCCTTCGGGACTTGTTCAACAGTTGTTTGACTTGTCGAAAGAGGGAGCACCTTCCTCGAAGCCCAAGGAAGCCATGCACTTGTACTCGATCAGACCCGGTTATCTGGTGTTCCGTCGAAACAATGCGGCATTTTTCATGAGGTACAATCCACACCGCTTTGCCCGGCAACTGGGATATAACCAGGGTGTCCCCTTCGAGGCGTTCACAGTGGAGCCCAGCCTTTCTTTGGAAACTGTTCGTGACGCCACCCACCATTTCATGAGGCTGAACACCGGTTCTCATTTCATGATCCCTGAGGCTGACTACATTCCGAGGTGCTTAGGGGCTTTCACGGGTTGGTATCGCCACCGGGTTAGTCCAATCATTGCTGAGGAGAGAAGGATACTTTTTGGGTTTAGAGCTCCCGCCCCGCTCCAGGCTACGGGAGTCCCACCGCAACCGCGGACAATGGTTCGCCCTCCCTTGAGTAATACTGGTACCATACTTATTCCTGAGGCGGCGAATGTGGACTTGAACCGGACAGTTGGGATGCCGATGCGCACTAGAGATCAGGCAAGGGCTTTTGATAAGGCGCCGGTAGCAGTTTCATCGGTTGCAGCGTCAGCGATGGTAATATCCTCATCAGTAGCACCGCCGAGAGAGGATACTGAAGGCGAAGTGGGTCAACGCCGCAGCAAAGCACCGAGGGGAAAGAAGCGATCGTCTTCTGGTGTAGTTCTGGGTCAAAGAGGCGAAGGAAGACGGTCACCAATCTGCTCGATTTTTTAGTGGAATCCGAGCCTATCTTTCAAGATGAACCACTAGCTATGCAAGAGCCGGATGGTGATCTTCTTTTTCCAGGTTCATCTGCCGAGGAAGCCGCACAATTGGCTGAGGCTATAAGACGTTCCCAGGATGAGACTGAAAATATAAGGATCCCGAAGAGGCCTTATCCTGCTGTCATCTTCTATGAAGATCCTCCATTGATACGGCAGATATTTATAGGTCCTTTGGAAGAGGGAGGCGAGATAGCCCTTAAGCAGCCTATCTCGGCCAATGCCAAAGATGCTCTGTCATTGTGGACTGGTGGCCACGAGTCTACCCTCGAACCCCGGCGAGCATACCTCCTGAGGAAGGAACGTCGGCTTGAAAATGCCATCATAGAAGCTCCTCTGCACATTGGTATACTTATATATCTTTTTGTAGTATTTTGCACTGCTTTATATATATATATATATATATATATATATATATATATATATATATATATATATATCCTTATCTTCGTGAAAACTTTGCAGGGACTTCGGCAATGGTAGAGCATCTGAGTTCGAGTCTCGCCTTAACTATGGACTCTGTAAATATCCCCGATGAGACACTAGTAAGTGTAGATGGGGTTGATACAGCTGTTCTTCCTGCCATGGAGCTCCCATTGGTGATTTCCGTTCCCCCGGTGCTTGCTCTCCCGGAAGAGGCATCTTCATTGGCCGCGGATTCAATGGATTTTTCTGGGGACGGCTCGGAGACTATGGGACAGGTAGTCGATGCCACCGTCCTTTCATTGGAGCCTGCAGCGGTGACCATTGCTCCTCAATTGGAAGTTGTTATACAGGCCCATTCCCCGATGATGTGCCTGGGGGCATGGAGGAGGCCGCCGAAGCTGCTATCCCTCCAGTTCAGAGTGGGAGGAGTATCGAAGGTAGCCTTCGATATTTTATTTTAATAATCTTTCCATTATCTAAACCTTTCTATCTTTTCAGAGCTAAGAGGATTGGCGGCGTCCATCATGGACCTGTCCCTCAGGAAGTCTTTTCAGCGTCTGCTAGAGATGGCTGCTCCGCAGGCAATATCCCCTCAACGCATCGTCCTATCTTCCGGGCAAGGTTAGTGTTATCTTCCTTCTTCTCACGGCATTATTATTATTTCATATAACGATACTGATGTCTTCTGCAGTTCTGGAAGCCGATGATGAAGTTGAGATTCTTCACAGGCCTGGGGATCTTTTGGACCCTTCTTGCATGACTGTGGGTAAGTAAAGTTTCAACGGTGTTCCATCTGCTCTTTGCTTGCAAGTCTCGCTGATTGTTTATAAATCTTAACAGCTTTGCCAGTTCTTACCACGCTGGAATCTCGCATCGTCATGCCGCCCGGCCCCTATGCTCTACGTGCATCTGAACGGATGGCAATACTAAGCCTTCACTCTTTATCAGCTCTGATCGAAGACTTTCGTGCTGGTAGTTTGATCACGGCCGAAGAATTTGTCGCCGAAGCCAACAGTTCTCTTCCCTTTCTTGCTACTTACCATAGTGAAACATTGGTGCAAGTCTGGGTTGAGTTTTGTCATCGGGTGGAGGCTTGTTTGCATAGTCTTGAATGTACGCACCTTCCTTCAGAGGTTGTGGCTGCAAAGGCGAGCTTGCAGAGGATGATTGAACAGTGCGCTGCAAATATGCTGTCATGCGAGAAGAGGCACAGCCGAAAATTTTCAGAGAGGAAGCTGGCTTCAACTGCGCTAGGGGAACTTCAAGATAATCTTACGGCCAAGACCACTCGGGCGTATGAACTTTGGCGGGTACTTCAAGAAGCTATCAGGGAGGTGGTAGCCATTGATAAAGCCGTCATTTTTACTCGTGAAATAGTCGAAGCTCATAAAGTTACCGAAAAAGAGCTTGAAAGTCGGCTTGCCTCGTACCAGGCCCGACAGTCTTATACGGATGCCCGTCTTTTAGGGATAATGAATCATGAAGCCGAGGCCCAGCGGAAAAAGGATGAACTGGCAAATCTATTAAATCGTCCGCCGGCTTGAAAAAATTGTATATTTTTCTTTTTATTCTTCATTTGTACATACTTCTGAATGAGAGTATTTTTTTTATTCTTTCATAAATTGTATTTTGTATTCATTTTGATTCATGAATAAAAGACATATTTTGCTTCATGGTGGTGTATCTCTTTTAGTAAATGCATTTGGTGGATAATCTATTTTGATATCCTTGTAGGACAGCGATGGCTTAGGAGTCAGGTTCAAATCTGCCTCCTAAGGCTTTCCAACTTTATGAGCCGTGAGGGTCTCATAAAGGTATTTCTCCGTACGAGTCGTGAGGATCTCGTAAGTGTAATTTCTCCTTAGAAATCGTGAGGATTCCTAAGTGTATTTTCTCTTGAGAGTCGTAAGGATCTCACAGGAGAATTTTCTTCCTTACAAGTCGAGAGGACTCATAAGTGGTTGTTTTCTTTCTTGTCGGAGAGTGTGTCCCGTAGAAAATCTACCTTGACCTCTCTGCGAGGCAATGATGGCTTGGGAGACAGGGTTAGGATCTGCCACCTAAGACTTTTTCAACTTTATGAGCCGTGAGGGTCTCATAAAGAATTTTCTCTTTACGAGTCGTGAGGATCTCGTAAGTGTAATTTTCTCCTTAGGAATCGTGAGGATTCCTAAGTGTGTTTTCTCTTGAGAGTCGTAAGGATCTCAGAAGAGAATTTTCTTCCTTACAAGTCGAGAGGACCCCTAAGTGATTGATGAGTTGACGTGCTCCCGAATCAAAGAATTGCTTTGATGGGGAAGTCGAGGGTTGACTTTATCAGCATTTCACGAAGTCAGGGGTTGACTTTATCCGCATTTCATGAGGTCTGGGGGTTGACTTTATCCGCATTTCACGGTGTCAGGGGTTAACTTTATCCGCATTTCACGGAGTCAGGGGTTGACCTTATCCGCATTTCACGGGGGTCGGGGGGTTGACTTTATCTGCATTCCACGAAGTCAGGGGTTGTCCTTATCCGCATTTCACGGGGTCAGGAGTTGACTTTATCCGCATTTCACGGAGTCGGGGGTTGACTTTATCCGCATTTCACGGAGTCAGGGGTTGACTTTATCCGCATTTCACGGAGTCAGGGGGTTGACCTTATCCGTATTTCATGGGGTCAGGGGGTTGACTTTATCCGCATTTCACGGGGTCAGGGGTTTGCTCTGGTCATTTCCCACAGGGTCAGTATTGACATTAGCCGTGTTCTACGGGACCGGGATTTGCTCTGGGCGTTTCCCACGGGGTCAGAATTGACATTAGCCGTGTTCCACGGGACCAGGATTTGCTCTGGACATTTCCCACGGGGTCAGGATTGACATTAGCCATATTCTACAGGACCAGGATTTGCTCTGGGCGTTTCCCACGGGGTCAGGATTGACATTAGCCGTATTCTACGGGACCAGGATGTACTCTCGACGTTTCCCATGCGGTCAAGATTGACATTAGCCGTATTCTACGGGACCAGGAGGTGCTCTGTCAGTTGTCTGTGAACCGTCGAGGTTTGGAACAGGGGCTTTGCCATGGCTTCAAGGTTGATTGTCGCGTCTGAATCCTGCTGGAAAGAAGAGGAACGCTGTTGTGGCTCTCTAGTCTGTAGATGTGGCCGTTGAGACTTGGCTCTCTTTCTGATGGAGCCTGGTGGGAAGATATGGTTCCCTCTTCATTTGTTCCCCTGAATTGTATACAGAGATTGATGTGATCTCACCTGTAGGGAAAAAAGTTTCATTTCATATATTTTTTGTTTTCACGATGCTCTACCATTTCAGCTTTTATATCGCGAAAGACGCGATTGCCCAATCATTTCGGCTATTTTTCGCGGTGCCCAATCATTTCGTATATTTTTTTTGTTTTTACTCGCTGCTTTTTATTGCGAGTTGCCCAATCATTTCGGATATTTTGTATGCATATATTTTACTTGTTGATTTTGTTGCAAGTTGCCCCATCATTTCGGCCATTTCATATGCATTTGTGGCTCGCTGACTTTTCGCTGCGAGTTTAGGATTTGATACCGATTTAGGCATCAGCATTGCTACAACTGGGATATTGCCAGGAGCGAATCATCATTTGCCTTTGTCGATGTCGAACGGAGGTGGCTTAGTAAACAGGGTTAAGATCCTGTCGACTAAGGCTTTTGACTTCATGAGCCGTAAGGGTCTCATAAAGGTATTTCTCCTAATGAGTCGTGAGGATCTCGTTGGTGCATTTTTTCCTTAAGAATCGTGAGGATTCTTAAGTGTATAGTCTCTT
This sequence comes from Agapanthus africanus, assembly GCA_030015575.1. NCBI lineage: Eukaryota > Viridiplantae > Streptophyta > Magnoliopsida > Asparagales > Amaryllidaceae > Agapanthus > Agapanthus africanus. The sequence goes on along the minus strand of JASDDO010000031.1, from coordinate 517,054,272 downwards.
ATAAGTCATAAGGATCTTACAAGAGTGTTTTCTCCTTATAGGTCGAGAGGACTTACAAGGGTCGTTCACTCTGCGAGCATATCCCTAGTCACTGGTAGGACTTTGTTAGGGAAATGTTTATTCGTGCCCGTGGATTGTATATAAGGGTCAGCATTGAACCGTTTGTAGGGCAGCATTGGAAGTTGTGATGGCTTAAGATCAGGTTCAGGTCCCTGTAGCTTAAGGCTTTTGAACCCTGTGAGCCGTGAGGGTCTCAAAGAGGATTTCTCCTTACGAGTCGTGAGGATCTCGTAAGTGTAATTTCTCCTTAGGAATCGTGAGGATCCCTAAGTGTGTTTCTCCCGTGTGAGTCGTAAGGATCCCACGTAGGTATTTTCTCCTCACAAGGTCGAGAGGACCTTGCAAGTGTCTTTTAACGAGATTGCGCCCTTTCGGGTTTTCACAAAACTCGCCGGTAGCCCTGCTGTTTTTACTCACAGAGCCCTTTCGGGTTTTCATCCGTGCCCATCTAGCTTACGGACATACCGTTTTTTTACGAGTCTGCGCCCTTTCGGGTTTTCACAAACATCGCCGGTAGTCCTGCTATTTTTACTCATGGCGCCCTTTCGGGTTTTCATCCGTGCTCATTTTGCTTGTGGACACACCATTCTTTTAAGCCTTGAGATGCTACAGTCCGTAGTAGTTTATAGACGTCTCGGTCAACAGCCAGTTTTAGGACATAGTGGTCCATCGTTAGTTTAGGGACGTCTCGGTCCGTTGTGTAGGGTTGCTAGGCACACATACAAGGGTCTATGAGGCATCAACCATGCCCAATTAAAATTTTAGCCGTGCCGAACAACCCGATACCGGATCTTTAAACTAGAGTTTAGGCGAAAACAAGCATGTTAAACTCTTTAACACTTAGTGAGAGGGATTACAACCTTTGTAGATCCGGTCCTTCACTTCTTAAGCTCCGTGTAGATGTCCCCTTCGCTGCGATCGTGAACTCTGGACTCTAGAGAAGCTCCACAAGAAGAACGAATATGCTTGCTTCAATGACTTCAAGGCCGAAGATGATCTACGTCGGGGAGACACTAACTCAAGCTATTCCTTCACAAGGTCATAAACTTTGTGAAGAGAACACACTCTACTACATGGCAAGTGGTAGAGGATGAAGAAGTAGGAGGTGGGCTCACTTTAGAATTGATTTTCTCACAATTTTTCTCAATCTCCATTGAAGCTAGAAAGCTTTTGTTGATTGAAGAAGAAGAAGAAGTCTAATGAATAATTCATCCAAATGAAAACTTATCCAATGAATTATTGCACCATGGTTGAGTTAAGCCCTCATGCTTAACTCATGTAGAGAATTAACCAAAGTATGAGGTTAAGGGTTGGGTTAACTAAATATCCTTAAGAATGACAAAAGAGTTGACTTTGTCAATGTTTCCACAAGCTTCATGAAAGCTTGAGAACATTGACAAAGTCTTTCTCTTTTGTTATTATTAAGATATAAACAAAACCCTAATCTTTACCCTAATCTTGGTATAAGTCTCATACACCCATCTTTGATGTATCATCAAGCATGACACAATCATATGTACACAAATATATATCACATATACACTTATGCACAATCAAGTGAGAAAATAAATCTTAAGTGAGCTAATACTAGTTAATGTAATGTAATATATCAAATATATAATTATACATTAAATTATTAAATCAACTCTTGATTTAATAACCCGGCTATAACCGACTAATATCATGTGTAACAACTTATTGAATCAACACTTGATCCGATAACCCGGCTATATCGCATACAACCGATCAATGTCACGAATCGCGAGAATAGAATACGGTATCTCATATCGTATTAATCTAGGTCCCGCACATATCATATATGTGCTCCTAATACATTTCGCTTGAGCCAGGAAACCCCTGTGTAGGACTCTAAAGACTCGTCAATACGCCGACAGTAGGTGATGATCATATCAAACACCCACAAGCCGCAAGCGGTCTGCTAAACGTAACGGCCACCCGGTTATTGAGCGATCAGAAGATCAACAAGCAAGCCCGCTAGTACTCCTGCGAATCCAATCAGTAACACTCCCGTACAGTCCGGTCTCGTCGTCTGATATGTCGCATATCTCTCCTAGGGGCGGTAAACGTCAGACCCCAGTAGCTCGATAAGTCGTGTCGATATGAGGTCTATAACAGTTCGAGAAACTACTGATAACACTTACCAGTAAATCTCAGCAACCCTGGCCAGGGATTTCCAGTTATAGCCAATCGGACACAGCACAACATCAACTCCCTATACTGGGAGAGACGAATCCCCTCCCATCGCTCATTGCCTCCATGTGATTCGGGACTGTACCCAAAAGCCACCTTTTTGCATGCCCTCTTGGACGTGGTATGATGGAAATCAAAGTACAGTGGGAATCACACAAGACTCTATGACGATCTCGGATCAACAGACTACTCTGTACCAGTGTCACCGGAGAACTGCCATCTGACGTAAGTTATAATACCATCTGGGAGTTCTCGGCGAGTCCGTCCAGTGTACCCAGTCTCTACTGAGCACCCGTACACCATCCTTGATGTCAAACACCGATGGATATGGGATCATCCATCGCCCATCATATGGGTCAAGATGCGTATACGCTAGTCTACTCTGGTGTATCGATGCCCTGTCTCGGTACACCCTCGACTAGGAACTGTTATAGGATATACTCGTCGACTACCGTGGCCCCACTAGTATGATCTCATCATTGTCCCAGTAGTCGAGTACATATCCTAAGGGCTTTATCAACATGTAACATAGAGACAATCAGAGTACATGTTAAGATAAAGTACAACTAGATAGCATACTATCATGTCGAGAAAGAAAGTCCTCCCTATATATGTCCTAGCATCCACTACAATATACATCGTATGTACAGTAATGGCCTCTAGGGAATATATATAACTAACAATCTCCCACTTGCACTAGGGCCATCTGTTGTGGTATCACATACCCAACAATTAGCTGCGGTTGAAGTATCTCATACTCAACCATCCCATAAAAGACTCTACTGGAAAAAAGGCTTTTAAGAGTGGATCCGCACTGTTGTCCTCTGTGTCTACTCTCCTAACCTCGATCTCCCTGGAGATCAACCATCTCCATGATCAGGTGATACTGCCTAAGAATTATATCTGGATTTCTGATGGGACGGGGGTTCCTTGGCATAAGCCACAACTCCATTGTCACACAATGGTAGGAACGAAGTTCATCTCATGAACTTATATATATCCAGACTGTCTCTTTGGTAGTATCCTTGGTAACGATGTATCTTGCTTTTAATCGTCTAGTAAGTCACGATATCTAGCTTGGTACTCTTCCAACATACCGTCCCTCCACTGAGGGTAAAGACAATGCCTGCGACTGACATTCAGTCGCCCTTATCACCCTGGAACCTTTCCAGTGATTCTTCCCAGGATCGATTGATACCATCTCACTACAACTAGTGAGTATCCTAACATCCAATTAGATCTATCTCATAGATCCAAAATCCAGGATTCAGGAGGTATCACTATGATCCTATATGGAGAATCCTTGTGATAAGCGGAGATTGACCGAGCGTAGCATAGGAAACTCCTTCCCTATCAAGAGTATGTCATCCACGTACTCTACGAGGATCACCACCATACTCCCTACTACCTTTTTGTATATACAAGGTTCATCTACCATTTTGATGAAGTCAAACTCTTTGACTACCATATCAAAACAGATGTTCCAACTCCGCGATGCCTGTTTTATCACATAAAACATCTTGCACACGTTTCCGATGCTCCCACTGTCTACGAAGCCCTCTGGCTGTGTACTTATAGACGCTCTCTTCTAAATCATCTTTTAGAAAAGCAGTCATGACACCCAACCGCCAGATATCGTAGTCATGGTATGTAGCCGTGGAAAGTAGGATCTGGATGGACTTAAGCATAGCTTTGAAAGTCTCAACTTTTCCATGTACACCAAGTAATCTTCTCAAGATATACTTGCTCCTGATGCGGATTAACCCTTCAGATAAAGCAACCAAAGTCCATACTTTGTTGGTGTATAAGGATTCCATCTCAGATCACTAAGCATCCAGCCATTCTTACAGAGTCCCACTCCTGATGGCTAGCTCGAAACTAGTTGGGTCATCATCTCATGATGCAATCCTCGCTCCCACTATCATGGAGAAACCAAAGTATCTCTCATGTGGGTGAGGAACCCTACTAGATCGGCGGAGAGGCTGAGATTCGTTGGTTACTATTGAATCCTTCGGTTCTACCAAATCATCTGCTGCAGTTTGTATAGCTGGAACCTTTCCAGTTCTACATAACAGACCTTGCCTTGAGCTTGTCCGGATTTTGCTTTTAGACATAGTCCGGACAACCCCAAATCTTAACAAACTTAAGATATGGGCTCTTCCCTTTCCATATCACATATGAAGTGGTAGGCAACTGATTTGATTTGAACCATATTCAATAGGTATGCAGCTTCTCAAGCGCATAACACCCAAAAGGAAATAGGAACTCAGTAGTACTCATCATAGAGCACACCATATCACATAGGGTGTTATTGCTCCGCCCCGATACACCGACGTGTTGTGGTGTATACAGAGGAGTAATGCTGAGAGAGAATCTCATTCTCCTTTAGAATAGTCCAGGAATTCCGTGCTCAAGTATTCTCCTCCTTGATCTCATCAAATGACATAATACTTATACCCGTATTTTGGTTCTCTACTTCTAACTTACATTCTGTGAATATCTCAAAAGGTTCGGACTTGTGTTTCAACAGGAACATATGTCTGAATCTTGAGAGATCATCAGAGAATGTAATGAAGTACAAAGAACCGGTCTTGGCATGTGTAGACATGAGACTTTCATACATCATCATGTATCAATCCCAAGAGTGCACTAACTCTTTCTCTGTTTCCAATAAACAGAGCTATGGTCATCTTATTTTTGTGACATGACCGACAAGTTTCACAAGATGTAAATTCAAACAGATTTAAATATGCATCTAAATGTAACTTAGCTAGTCGGGTCGCATTGATATGACCTAGTCTACAATGCCTCAAGAAGGATTCGTTCATTTCTGAACTCTTCCTCTCGTGTGTGTTTTGTATACTAAGAACTGTAGTTTGATTTAGAACATCAATGCTTTTAGATAACGTACCTGAACCGATCAACTCTTGATATAGGAAATGTTCAAAACATTATCCAACAATACAAAATTATATCATTCTTTACTAATAAAGAGACTGATATGATGTTGTATATCAGGTTCGGTATCTAATAACATTTGTTCAGAATCAATGTATTCTGGTAATACAGGGTGATAGTGACCAACAGACTTGGCTGCAACACTTGCACCGTTTTCTGTCTCATGAAACTTATCACCCGTTCTTAGATCACTACCTTTCTGTAGCCCATGTAACAGATTACATATGCGGGATCCTAATCCGGTATCTCATACCCAGGACGTAAAGGATACTGAGAAACAGTTCTCTGTAATGAACACACCCGAAGATGATGCATCAACATGCACTTTCTTCGTTTCGGCGGCACGGGAAATCTGGTATTCCCCAATTTCCTGCTCTATCTTATAACAATTATAAGTTGGAGTGGGACCAACGTTCCCCAGCTCAGTATAACAAGCGGGTTCGGTTAATACATCCGTATTATTATCTTGATTAAGGCGTGATATGGTCGCTACCTGGAGAGAGAGAGAAGAAAACACTCAGCGTATGCTCTTGCAAGATTAGATTGGTTATCTAATATATCTAATCAGGATGTCTCCCACTGTTTTAATCAAATCTTCCTTCAAACCTTAAAAGGAAAGACTAGCCGAGATTAATTACACCCTACAAGTTCGGCAATCTTTCAGCCAGGCCAGTGTCGGTACTTTGAGGGAGGTTCCCCATGCTTTCGCACGGACTTAATTAAAGTAAACCTCGTTTTCCCAGAGGCATAACCCCGTTAACACCTTTCTAGACACCTACTTGATCGGCTAATTGTAATGTGTAAAACTCTCCCAGGAGTAACTCTTACTCACATCGGGTATCGGGATCCAACTATCTCATAGAAGTATGCAATCTCATTGCAAATTTCAACACTTGAAATTCCCGATAATATTTTTGCCCCTAGCGTCCCATGACCTTGACGCAGGCCAACAAACCATAGTGCGCTAGTCAAGTTCAACCCGTCATTTCTTGATTGAATTAAACCCACCCGCATGACTCTTGACGCAGGCCAACAAAGTCGCACGACTACCCTAATCCAATCTGCATCATATGCATAAGCAGATAAATACTAGTTAGCTACCGCACACTATGCCTTGACGCAGGCCAACAAACGTAGCATGAATTCTAAGTAGGATTTATCTGAAATGACGGAGGGCTATGACAGGTTTTTAAGAAAACCCTTTGCGTAATGAACTTGATATCGTTGTAGAATTGAGTGATTTTAAATGGAGTGTTTTTTAGGCTTTTCTAGTTTTTCTAAAGGGGTCACTCCCGGTGAAGGGATCGTCGGCCCTTTCCTCATCGAATAAGGTGCAGGGTATATCATATATACCACTATGCAAAGCAAGTACTATAGAAGCAATCAAAAAACAAACCGAGTTTGTAGCATCTGCTAGTTTCGCTAAAGAGATCACTCCCGGTGAAGGGATCTCGACTCTTTCCTTATCGAATAAGGTGCTGGATGTTCTGCAAGGAACACCACTGTGCAAAGCAAGAACTAGAGCTACTAGTTTTTAAACAAGTTTCTACAACATCTTTAGGTTTCTTTTAGTTTCATTAATCTCATTAATGAAGTCCCATTTTATTATGCTTCACAAGCATCACATTTGAAATGAAATCTGCAATATAACATATATCTCATATATATAATATAAACATTCATCTCAGGAAGTAATATGATCTCATCACAGAACATTGCAGCAGAAGAACATATCTGAAATATTGGATATACTAGGACGTCCGTGTTTTTATACGAGCCTGTATAAACACGGATTCCACGGTCGCGATGAATAGCCAAACCCACATCCCTAGACCCCTACGAGAGCGGCAAGAACCACTGCCAATTCTAGGGTTAGGAGACCCGGTCTCGACTCCTCGAGATGGTCTCCCACTGGACCCCAGAACCCGGTTACTTGTGCTCCCCGCCTTGGGTCTACCTAATGCGGAAAAGTAAATAATTTACAATGGTGACATCATCCTCAGCCCGGAAGTGCCCCAATAAAAGAATATTACATACAACTGAATTTTACATGAATGAAAAAGAAAAACTCCCATCTCACATAAAACCCCCGGCTATTCAGAACGCGACGATCCAATATAACATATCACAGCAACACATAATATCTCATATCATCAACGTAAGAAAGTATGCGTATCCCGATTGTCGTTGACGTATAGCAACGAAGCCGGCGATACACTACATACTACGCTTACGGTCACAGAAAAGAAAGTGTAAAACTATAACAGTTGGAATCCGCAACCTTTTTCGACATCGCATGCCTAACCAAATGAATTCCTCAGACATCGCATGCCTAACAATTATAAACCCCGCATTTTAGTCTCATTATCGAAAACTCTTTTCAATATCAAGTCGGGCAATTCAACAAGATTCCCGACATCCTGATCGAATGCTCGTCGCAAACTTTAGTAGATGGCCGCATCCCCGGATGCCGTCGACGAAGTGCACTAAGGCGGAACACTGTTTCCGCAAGCACCCGAACAGATGCTTTTGGCGACGGGGTTCTCCTACAGTCACTTGGTCGGGGCTATGGGGCGTGGCTGTCTATTAAGTTTACCCGGTGAGTATCCGCGTACGCTACGTGATTGCGACGGACTTTTGATCGCATCAATATTCCGTGACAACCGATCATTTGAGACTAAACTTCTATGTTTATAACATCCAAATTAGTTATCTCATAATTACTTGTGGATCCCAAATATTGTATCATATTCCAGATAAATAGACAATGTTAAACTTTCCGATCGAATAATCAAACACCCAAGATTTCCCCAATATATCTCAACACTTGAAATCAGTTTAAAAACATCCATCACATGCCACAGTACCAATAGTCCAGCCGTAGAAGGGTCAAGCCAATGCCTCACATGTGGCACGCCGTACTGCCCCAAACCCTAAGGTTTAGAGGCAGTTCAAGACGGTCACATAATCGAGTTAAGGTTTGTTGTCTTCTAGAGGGTCCACCGCGTTACTTGCACGACTTAGAACGTTTTTAAACTCGAGAAAAAATCCAACTTTTGAAAAAAATTCCGACAGGGGAAAAAGTGAGTTATTAATATCAGTTCGAACTTTTTAACAGTTTCTAAAAATTATCCGGACAAAACTAAACAAAGTTAAATTATCTGATCGAATCAACGAGTCCCCAATACAACCCTAGAAAATCAACATCTGAGTGGAATTAAAAAATTCCCAGAAAAAAAAACAAGAAAGGACCTAATAATAAATATATGAAATTATAGGGACTAAGTCCAAATTTTGGCCGTGGAACCGCCGCCAAACCCATGGTTTGGCCGCGGAACCGCCGCCTAACCCATGGTTTGGCTGCGGTTCCGCGGTCATGTGAGCGACTTAGTGGACCGTACTTCACAGTAATTCTTAGTTTTTCTGAGCATTTTTAATTCATAAAAAACCACAGTTTTGAAAAATGTACAGAGAAGGGTAAACATCGAGGTTTCGAGTTTCGATCGGACTTTAAACTTCGCTCAGACTTCGCCTAAAGCTCTAGCTTGGCTCTGATGCCACTGTAGGGTTGCTAGGCACGCATACAAGGGTCTACGAGGCATCAACCATGCCCAATTAAAATTTTAGCCGTGCCGAACAACCCGATACCGGATCTTTAAACTAGAGTTTAGGCGAAAACAAGCATGTTAAACTCTTAAACACTTAGTGAGAGGGATTACAACCTTTGTAGATCCGGTCCTTCACTTCTTAAGCTCTGTGTAGATGTCCCCTTCGCTGCGATCGTGAACTCCGGACTCTAGAGAAGCTCCACAAGAAGAACGAACGTGCTTGCTTCGATGACTTCAAGGCCGAAGATGATCTACGTCGGGGAGACACTAACTCAAGCTATTCCTGCACTAGGTCATGAACTTTGTGAAGAGAACGCACTCTACTATATGGCAAGTGGTAGAGGATGAAGAAGTAGGAGGTGGGCTCACTTTAGAATTGATTTTCTCACACTTTTTCTCAATCTCCATTGAAGCTAGAAAGCTTTTGTTGAATGAAGAAGAAGAAGAAGTCTAATGAATAATTCATCCAAATGAAAACTTATCCAATGAATTATTGCACCATGGTTGAGTTAAGCCCTCATGCTTAACTCATGTAGAGAATTAACCAAAGTATGAGGTTAAGGGTTGGGTTAACTAAATATCCTTAAGAATGACAAAAGAGTTGACTTTGTCAATGTTTCCACAAGCTTCATGAAAGCTTGAGAACTTGACAAAGTCTTTCTCTTTTGTAATTCTTAAGATATAAACAAAACCCTAATCTTTACCCTAATCTTGGTATATGTCTCATACACCCATCTTTGATGTATCATCAAGCATGACACAATCATATGCACACAAATATATATCGCATATACACTTATGCACAATCAAGTGAGAAAATAAATCTTAAGTGAGCTAATACTAGTTAATGTAATGTAATATATCAAATATATAATTATACATTAAATTATTAAATCAACTCTTGATTTAATAACATGGCTATAACCGACTAATATCATGTGTAACAACTTATCGAATCAACACTTGATCCGATAACCCGGCTATATCGCATACAACCGATCAATGTCACGAATCGCGAGAATAGAATACGGTATCTCATATCGTATTAATCTCGGTCCCGCATATATCACATATGTGCTCCTACTCCGTTTCTCTTGAGCCAGGAAACCCTGTGTAGGACTCTAAAGACTCGTCAATACGCCGGCAGTAGGTGATGATCATATCAAACACCCACAAGCCGCAAGCGGTCTGCTAAACGTAACGGCCACCCGGGTATTGAGCGATCAGAAGATCAACAAGCAAGCCCGCTAGTACTCCTGCGAATCCAATCAGTAACACTCCCGTACAGTCCGGTCTCGTCGTATGATATGTCGTATATCTCGCCTAGGGGTGGTAAACGTCAGACCCCAGTAGCTCGATAAGTCGTGTCAATATGAGGTCTATAAAAGTTCGAGAAACTACTGATAACACTTACCAGTAAATCTCAGTAACCCTGGCCAGGGATTTCCAGTTATAGCCAATCGGACACAGCACAACATCAACTCCCTATACCGGGAGAGACGAATCCCATCCTATCGCTCATTGCCTCCATGTGATTCGGGACTGTACCCAAAAGCCACCTTTTTGCACGCCCTCTTGGACGTGGTATGATGGAAATCAAAGCATAGTGGGAATCACACAAGACTCTATGACGATCTCGGGTCAACAGACTACTCTATACCAGTGTCACCGGAGAACTGCCATCTGACGTGAGGTATAATACCATCTGGGAGTTCTCAGCGAGTCCGTCCAGTGTACCCAGTCTCTACTGAGCACTCGTAGACCATCCTTGATGTCAAACACCGATAGATATAGAATCATCCATCGCCCATCATATGGGTCAAGATGCGTATACGCTAGTCTACTCTGGTGTATTGATGCCATGTCTCGATACACCCTCGACTAGGAACTGTTATAGGATGTACTCGTCGACTACCGTGGCCCCACTAGTATGATCTCATCATAGTCCTAGTAGTCGAGTACATATCCTATGGGCTTTATCAACATGTAACATAGAGACAATCAGAGTACATGTTGAGATAAAGTACAACCAGATAGTACACTATCATGTCGAGCAAGAAAGTCCTCCCTATATATGTCCTAGCATTCACTACAATATACATCGTATGTACAGTAATGGCCTCTAGGGCATACATATAACTAACACGTTGTTTATTTTAGGACGTTTCGGTCCGTCGTTAGTTTAAAGATGTTTCGGTCCGTCGTTAGTTTTAGGACATTTCGGTCCATCGTTAGTTTAAGGACATTTCGGTCCGTCGTTAGTTTTAGGACATTTCGGTCCGTCGTTACTTTAAGGACATTTCGGTCCGCTGTTGCCATATTTGAGGCGAATTTCTAGTTTACATACTTTTCGGTCCATGGGGCTTTCTCTATGAATGAGAACGATGCCTCCGGCATGTCCATCTTTTCCGGAGCATATGGTTGTGGCGGGTTCATCTTCCAGTTTTCGGACAACGTGAATTTGCCCTGTTGATACTGGTCTTCAACCCAATTTTTGAAGACGTAGCAATTTTCGATCGGATGGCCCAATACTTGGTGGTAGAGGCAGTAGTTGAGACCGTTGACATCGTTCAGTTGTAGTGGGTGTTTCGGCTCCGATAGAGTGATAAGCCCATTGCGCACTGCTAGTTCAAACAGTCTCCTTATTTTATCTCGAGGAAACGAGTAGGGACGTCTCAACTTCTCATCGAGGGATTGACGCTTGTTGCTTTGGTGAACAACCGGTCTCGGGCCACTCGGTTTTTGTTGAGCGTTGGTGACGAAGGTCGCTTTTCCCTTCCCCTTCTCCTTTTTGTTCGATCCCTTGTTTGCTGGTCTGAGATTCTTTTCGGGTAGCGTGCGATTGTGCAGCTGAATATTCTCGTAACTCTTCGTTTCTTCCGTTTCAGAGATGGATTCCTTAAAAAGAGGGTCGGGGGCTATTTCTTCGTCGGAGTCGCTCCCGAAGGTGAGAACTTGCGATCCTCCGGAATCAACCATATGACAGTTGCCGGCAATTCTTTTATCCTCATCTGTCGTGCTTCTTTGTTCTCGACGAGTTTTACGCTTCATCCGCTTGAAATGCTGCCGGTGAACTATAGGTCGATGTACAACACCCCACGAGTTGCGGGGAGGCAGAAATATGAAAAACAATCTTGTTCTTTGAGTTAACATCGACTAACCGAAGAATCTTTGCTTAACTATAACTAACAAATACATAGGAGTTGTTAACTACTATGAGAAGTGATTATACCTAGTGAATCTAGTCCTTCATCTTTTCGTTCTCCACCTCCTCCTTGGCCTCCTCTATGTAATAGACGATCCACCCGAGAGCTTCTACTTCAAGCTTCACCTCTAATCTTGAGGTAACTAGGTTTCTTTAGTTTCTAATCAAATGCACCTAGGTGATATAGAGAATGGTTATGGATTAATTAGTCTATCTAATCCTTGATCTCAACACATGAGAGGGGAGGATTAGGGTTTGAAGAGAGAGAGCTTGAGGAGAGAGAATGTGAGCATGAGAAATGATATGAGATAATGATCTCTCTTGAATATATGAACCATAATGATTTATCAAATTAATAAATAAAATGATTAATCATCATGCTTCATTAATTCAAGATGTATGATTCACAACATGAGTCATTAACCATTTAATGATGCATTAATGACATGGATGAATCACACAAATGAGTCACTAAAGCAATGAATGCTAATGCCACCTAAACCCTCAAGTCACCATACTTCTAGAAGCTTCCCGCCAAATTACGAGAACGCCCCTCCTATCCGTGAAAACACGAAAAAACTTTAGACTGTATAAATCCAATAACCCGATACTAGAATCTGGCTTAAACCAAAGCCGGCTAGTAAAAATTGTCTGAACGTCGTACGTGCGTTTAAACACGTATGCGTCCGAACCCTTGTCGTAAAACCATACGACCTCTATATCGTTTCGCCTGGAGCAAGGAAACTCTCTGTGTGGGACTCTAAAGACTCGACTACTACGTTGGCAGTGGGTTTAACCACAGACCGCAAGCGGTACTAGCTGTACGTAACGGTCCCCAGGTAGATGTCGATAAGAAGGCCGATGAGGAAACCCATCTGAACTCCTACTGAGCCTGATGTGACAATCACCATACAGTCTGGTCTGTTCGTCTTAGACTATCGCATATCAGGCCTAGGGGGCGGCAAGCGTCAGTCCCCTAATAGCGGTATAAGTCATGTTGGAATGAAGCCCATTACACCTTGAGAAACTACTGGAACCTACCAGTAAATCTCGCTTGCCCTGGCCAGGGACTTTGCGTAATGGCTCTCTGACACAGTGTGATATCAACTCCGAATACCGGGAGAGACGAATCCTGTTTAACCGCCACTGCCTCCAAGTGCTCGGGACTGCACCCAACTGCTACCTGTTTGCACGACTCCTTTGAGCCGTGGTAGGGTAGAAATCTAAGAATAGTAGGACACACTCGAGGCGAAGTAGCAGTGTCAAGTCTGCGGACTATGTTGTACTCATGTCACCTGGGAACTGTTAACTGACAATGGGTATAATACCAACCAACAGTTCCCCGCGAGTCCTGTCCGGTATACCCGTAACGTAACGAGCACCTGTATACTATCTCCAGTACGACGTACTGACGGCTGTGGGACAGACCATCTCCCTAACTGGGATGAGAAGAGTACACACTAGTCTACTCCGGAGTATCGATGCCCTGTCTCGATAATCCTACGACTAGGGACCTGGAAAAGGATGTGCTTGTAGACTACCCAGCCCCCACTAATGTGACTGTCATCACAACGCTGGTAGTCAAGAAAGATCCTAAGGGCTCTATCAATACGTATACTCACATATTATGATAGATAAAACCAAGTAGCATACTACCATGTTTAGCAAGACTGTTATATAACTGTGAATATCTCAAGCTTCCATTAAGTAATATACAAGCTAGTATGATACAATAATGGCCCCTAGGGCATATACACTAACAATCTCCCACTTGCACTAGGGCCATGTACTGGCATATCGAAGACCGATGATCTCGAGTAGCCTCTCGAACTGAATCTGAGGTAGGGCCTTTGTGAATGGATCAACAATGTTCTCTTCAGTAGCAACTCTCCGGACCTCGATCTCTCGGCGATCTATGATCTCCCTGATCAGGTGATACCGCCTTAAGATGTGCCTGGATTTCTGATGGGACCTTGGTTCCTTCGCTAAAGCTATAGCTCCGTTGTTGTCGCAATACAGAGGTATTGGATCAACAATGGTAGGAACCACCTGAAGTTCTGTTAGGAACTTCTTCATCCATACCGCTTCTTTTGCGGCATTGCAAGCAGCAATATACTCCGCTTCCATGGTCGAGTCAGCAACGGTGTCTTGCTTGGAACTCTTCCAGCACACCGCCCCTCCATTGATGGTAAAGACATAACCTGACATGGACTTGGAATCGTCCTTATCACTTTGGAAGTCGGAATCAGCAAAGGCCTCCATCTTGAGGTCTTTTCCGCCATAAACCAAGAACATCTCCTTAGTCCTTCTTAGGTACTTGAGAATGTTCTTTACTGCTATCCAGTGCTTCTCCCCTGGGTCTGACTGATACCGGCTTACCACGCTCAGTGCGTAAACTACATCTGGTCTGGTGCACAACATCGCATACATTATAGAGCCTACCGCAGAAGCGTAGGGTATAATAGACATGCGTTCCCTTTCCAAATCAGTCTTGGGAGACATCTCTTTAGAGAGGGTGATTCCATGACAAGCCGGTAGATTACTGCGCTTAGAATCTTCCGTACTGAATCTTTTCAGTATAGTGTTGATATACCTGGACTGCGAAAGTCCCAACATCCTCTTGGATCTATCACGATAGATCCGGATCCCCAGAATGTAAGAGGCACCACCCAGGTCTTTCATGGAGAACCTGTATGACAAGAATCCTTTGACAGATTGTAGTATAGGAATGTCATTTCCTATCAATAGAATGTCATCCACGTACAAGACGAGGAATACGACAGTTCGTGCTACAACTTTACTATATATACATGGTTCATCTGGATTTTTGATAAAGTCATATTCTTTGACTGTTTCATCAAAACAGATGTTCCAACTCCGCGATGCCTGCTTCATTCCATAAATCGACTTAAGCAACTTTCCCACTTTCCCGCTGCTCCCACTCTGATTGAAACCTTCTGGCTGATCCATATAGACGCACTCTTCTAAATTACCATTCAGAAAAGCCGTCTTTATGTCCATCTGCCAGATTTCATAATCATGGAAGGCAGCAATAGCAAGAAGGACCCGAATGGATTTGAGCATAGCCACTGGAGAAAAAGTTTTGTCATAGTCCAAACCAGGTCTTTGACGGAAACCCTTTGCAACAAGTCTAGCCTTATAGGTTTCCACCTGTCCATCTACACTAATCTTTTTCTTGAAAATCCATTTGCATCCTATGGGTTTTACCCCATCGGGAGCAAAGCCCAAAGTCCATACTTTGTTGGTGTACATGGACTCCATTTCGGTCCGCATTGCATCTAGCCATCGTACCGAGTCCCCGCTCTGGATGGCCTGCTGGTAGCTAGTAGGTTCATCATCATCAATGATGCAATCTTCTCCATCCCCATCTATAAGAAAACCGTAGTATCTCTCAGGCGGATGAGACGGCCTACTACTCCTGCGGAAGGGTGCGGGAATGTCCTGTTCTTCTTGAACTACTGGTTCTACCAAACTTTCAGTAGTAGTTTGTGGTTCTGGAATTTCTTCCAGTTCTATTTCGCTCCCACTTATTTCCTTTTCTAAAATCTGATGTTCTAGAAAATGGGCATTACGAGAAACAAAAACATTTTGTTCCTCAGCGTAATAGAATAGATACCCCCTGGAGTTCTTTGGATATCCCACAAACTTACACAGTACTGATCGTGCCTCGAGCTTGTCCACATGCTGCCTTTTAACAAAAGTTGGACATCCCCAAATTTTCAGATACTGAAGATAGGGTTTCTTTCCACTCCACATCTGATATGGCGTGGTAGGCACAGTCTTGGTAGGAACTATGTTCAAAAGATATGCCGCTGATTCTAGCGCATAACCCCAGAAAGATCGCGGTAACTCAGCATTACTCATCATGGAACGTACCATATGCAATAGGGTTCGATTCCGTCTTTCCGATACACCGTTATGCTGTGGAGTGTATGGAGGAGTAAGCTGAGAGAGAATTCCTTTCACTTTTAGGTAACCTAGGAACTCGGCACTTAAGTATTCACCACCTCGATCAGATCTTAGTGTCTTGATACTTTTGCCGGTTTGGTTTTCTACTTCATTCTTATACTCCTGGAATTTCTCAAAAGCCTCGGATTTATGTTTCATCAGAAAAATGAATCCGTATCTAGAGTAATCATCCGTAAAAGTAATGAAATAGGAAAAACCACCTCTTGCATGTGTAGACATTGGACCACATACATTGCTGTGTATGAGTCCTAAGAGCTCGCTCGCTCTTACTCCATGTCCAGTGAATGGAGTCTTTGTCATCTTTTCTTTGAGACATGATTGACAAGTGGCATAAGTTTGATATTCGAATGAATCCAAATATCCTTCTCTATGTAACTTAGTTAAGCTTGTCTCATTGATGTGACCCAGTCTACAATGCCATAAGAAAGCCTTATTTAAATCTGGAGACTTTCTTTTTAGTGTGTTCTGGACATTGAAAATTTGTAATTGGTTTAAGACATATATACCATTATCCAGTGTACCGGACCCAATCAAACTATGATTAAGGTGGATGTTAACAACATCGCTTACAAACGTGAAATCATAACCTTTATTTGATAACAAGGAAACTGATATGATATTACATGTTAAACTAGGTACACAAAAACAGTTATGTAAAACCAAATATGTCCACTCGTTAATCCCAGGTGATAATCCCCTACGGACACAGCTCCCACGCTAGCTCTGTTAGCAACCATCAGGGTCATATCACCATCCTTCAGCACTCTACGGTTTCTCAGTGCCTGCAATGAATTGCATATATGAGATCCTGATCCGGTATCCAATACCCAGGAAGTAGAGTTTATTGACAGACAATTCTCAATTACAAACACACCTGAAGTCGATGCCACAGCTTGCTTCGGTCCCTGGTTCTTGGCGTTCCACGCCTTGCAATATTTCTTCCAGTGCCCTTTCCTATGACAATGGAATCACTCATCCTGGGCCACTACTGGCACCGCAATCTTTTTCTTTCCCTTCGCTCCCACCTTACTAACACCTCCTCTAGGTTTGGTGGAGGCCTTCTTCTTCTTTCCTTTGGCCCTAGCCTTGGACCCGGAAGAAGAAGTACCGCTAACAAACATAGCGGGTGTTTCCCTTGCCTTCTGCAAGGTGCCCTCTGCACTCCTCAACATGTTAAGGAGTTCTGGAAGTTCAACTTCTTTTCTTTGAATGTTGAAATTCAGAATAAACTGGGCATAGGTGGAAGGAAGGGATTGGAGAATCAAGTCTGTATAGAGCTCATTATCCAAAGTCGTCCCAAGATCTGCGAGCTCTTCAATATAGCCAATCATCTTTAGGACATGTTCGCCTACCGATGATCCGACGGCCAACCTCGCTCGAAACAAGTTCTTTGAGGTCTCGTATCTTGCTATACGAGATTGCTCTCCATAAAGTTCCTTTGTATGGAGAAATATGGAATCTAGATCCATATCCTCATGCCTCCTCTGATGTTCATTATTCATCGAGGCAAGCACAATGCACTTGGCCTTTGCGCAATCTAAATCCCAGGTTTTGCGGATTTCCTTATGCGCATTACTGGATTTGGGACCTGGGACAGCAGGTGCCTTAGCGGTGAGGACATACCCCAATTTGTCATAGGTCAAAGCCATTTTGACATTCCACAGCCAATCTTTATAGTTTGGCCCTGTCAGTATATTTTTTTCTAATAGTAACTTAAGTCCAGTCATATTCAGGGTCGCTGCAATTAGGAGAGAGAGAGAGAACACTTTAGGATGATGCTCTTGCAAGTTTAGAGTGGTTTTTAGTTTATCTAAACTGGATGGCTCCCACTGTTTCTCGAATCCTTCCTCAAACCAAAAAGGAAGAACTAGCCAGGACTATTCTCACTGTACAATACTTGCTTAACCGTTCAGCCAGGCCGGTGTCGGTACTTCGAGGGAGGTTTTCCAACGCTTTCGTGAAGTTCCTTAATTAAATAACCTCTTTTCTCTGGGGGTGTAGCCCCGCTGACACCTTTCTCGACACCTACTTAGTTTATAGCATTGATCGTTAAGTGACGAATCTCCTGATGAGTAGCATATACTCACAGTAGGATCGGGATCCAAATATCATCGTATGATAATGCTGAAGGAATCCTTCCAATATTCATCAAACTCCAAATGGTATGCAGCTCTTTGCAAATTTCAGTTTCTTTAGAAATTCCCGATATAAATTTTTGCCCCATGCTCTTATGACCTTGGCGTTAGGTCAAAATGTCATAAGTAACATGTCAAGTTCTACCCATCATTATCTTGTTAATTTGAACCCATCTGTACATATCCTTGACGTTCGGCCAAAATGATAATACGACTGTCCCAAACTAACTCATCTATCTATGCAACAAATGAATACCCAGCAGCAACCAAACACTATGCCTTGGCGTTAGGTCAAAATACATAGCTTGAATACTACTGAATACCCAAATGAAATGACGGAGGGCTACGAATAGTTTTGGCGAAACCGTGAACGTAGTGAACTTGATATGACCGAAGGAACCCGATAGCTTTTAAAAGGAGTGGTTAAAGCTCCGCAATTAAAAATATCCTCTGTTTTAAAATAACCGAGTTGTTTC
Organism: Agapanthus africanus; assembly: GCA_030015575.1. NCBI lineage: Eukaryota > Viridiplantae > Streptophyta > Magnoliopsida > Asparagales > Amaryllidaceae > Agapanthus > Agapanthus africanus. The sequence continues at coordinate 517,035,629 of JASDDO010000031.1, read as the reverse complement.
TTTTAAATTGTTCCAACGATTCAACTTTGGTTTATTTTCTTTGCATTAATAATAATGGGTCCCGTCATTAACCTATCATTGCAGAAAACAACGAAAATACAACGTCCTCTTATGCCATCCGCATTTGCCACTGGGTCCCGTCATCACCCGTTAGGTTACTTAACTAACGACAAAGCGAGGGCTGGGCTAGCGCGGGTGTAAAACATAAGTGACGTCTAAATAACTATCATATATAGATATTGTACATTCGTTAGACGCAATAATAGGCATTCCAGATCATAAATGAACATTATTGGATATGTAAGCAATCCGCGTTTCTTTTGAGCCTGCAACGAAAGACGGATTACACAGTTGTAATGAATAGCCATTACCCCACCCTAGACCCCTACGGGTACGGCAAACTACCCGCCAAGTACCCAAAGTGAAGCAATCTCCCTCAACAACGTGAGTAGGCCACTATACAATTCAAAGTATCCTAGTTTGTGCACCCCACCTTAGGTCTATCATTGGGAAAAAACAGTAAAATGAAATAATACAACGATGGCTACAACCGCAACCTGGATGTGCCCCGCAAAATAATATTACAACATATTACAATTACATCGAATGAATGAATATAATAACCCATCTCAAACCCCGGCTAATCATCACAACAATCCAATACAGTTCATAACCACAAACAGTAAAATCATTACAGAAATGTGCAACCCCCTGTCAACCGACATACTAGCAGTTAGGGGAGATTTACGAACACATTAAACAGTTCACAGATATAATCTAATTAGCAAATATCGTATAATTTTGATCGAGCAAACACTTTAGATTCTACTCCAAAACTTCTCTGTGCACCTGAGACTTGAGCAGAAAATAAACATTCCAGAAAAGACAAAAAACATCACAGAAGAGTTCTGGGAAAATTTGGGGTGAATCGGCTTCAACTCGGCCGCGCATCCACTGCGGATCGGTGGGATAGGCCGCGGTTCCACGGCTGTTTGGCCGATTCATGCACCCAATTTTTTCCAGATTTCTTGTATTTCCCTGCTTGTAATTTTAGAGGCCCCTGAAAAATTTTTAGACCTCAATTTAAATTCGACAGAAACTATGTGATTTCGATATTTTTTCCGGTTCATTTTGCGTTCAAAATTCTTACGGCTTTGCTAATAAGTTAATTATTGTTTAGCGAGGCTCTGATACCACTTTAAGTCGATGTACAACACCCCACGAGTTGCGGGGAGGCAGAAATATGAAAAACAATCTTGTTCTTTGAGTTAATATCAACTAACCGAAGAATCTTTGCTAAACTATAACTAACAAATACATAGGAGTTGTTAACTACTATGAGAAGTGATTATACCTAATGAATCTAGTCCTTCGTCTTTTCGTTCTCCACCTCCTCCTCGACCTTCTCTATGTAATAGACGATCCACCCGAGAGCTTCTACTTCAAGCTCTACCTCAAATCTTGAGGTAACTAGGTTTCTTTAGTTGCTAATCAAAGGCACCTAGGTGATATAGAGAATGGTTATGGATTAATTAGTCTATCTAATTCTTGATCTCAACACATGAGAGAGGAGGATTAGGGTTTGAAGAGAGAGAGCTTGAGGAGAGAGAAGGTGAGCATGAGAAATGATATGAGATAATGATCTCTCTTGAATATATTAACCATAATGATTTATCAAATTAATAAATAAAATGATTAATCATCATGCTTCATTAATTCAAGATGTGTGATTCACTACATGAGTCATTAACCATTTAATGATGCATTAATGACATGGATGAATCACACAAATGAGTCACTAAAGCAATGAATGCTAATTCCACCTAAACCTTCAAGTCACCATACTTCTAGAAGCTTCCCGCCAAATTACGAGAACGCCCCTCCTATCCGTGAAAACACGGAAAAACTTTAGACTGTATAAATCCAATAACCCAATACTAGAATCTGGCTTAAACCAAAACCGGCTAGTAAAAACTGTCCGAACGCCGTACGTGCGTTTAAATACATATGCGTCCGAACCCTTGTCGTAAAACCATACGACCTCTATATCGTTTCGCCTGGAGCAGGGAAACTCTCTGTGTGGGACTCTAAAGACTCAACTACTACGCTGGCAGTGGGTTTAACCACAGACGGCAAGTGGTACTAGCTGTACGTAACGGTCCCCAGGTAGATGTCGATAAGAAGGCCGATGAGGAAACCCATCCGAACTCCTACTGAGCCTGATGTGACAATCACCGTACAGTCCGTTCTGTTCATCTTAGACTATCGCATATCGGGCCTAGGGGGCGGCAAGCGTCAGTCCCCTAATAGCTGTATAAGTCGTGTCGTAGTGAAGCCCATTACACCTTGAGAAACTACTGGAACCTACCAGTAAATCTCGCTTGCCCTGGCCAGGGACTTTGTATAATGGCTCTCTGACACAGCGCGATATCAATTCCCAATACCGGGAGAGACGAATCCTGTCTAACCGCCACTTCCTCCAAGTGCTCGGGACTGCACCCAACTGCTACCTGTTTGCACGAATCCTTTGAGCCGTGGTAAGGTAGCAATCTAAGAACAGTGGGACACACTCAAGGCGAAGTAGCAGTGTCAAGTCTACGGACTATACCGTACTCATGTCATCTGGGAACTGTTAACTGACGACGGGTATAATACCAACCAACAGTTCCCCGTGAGTCCTGTCCGGTGTACCCGTAACCTAACGAGCACCTGTATACTATCTCCAGTACGACGTACTGACAGTTGTGGGATAGACCATCTCCCCAACTGGGATGAGAAGCGTACACACTAGTCTACTCCGGAGTATCGATGCCCTGTCTCGATAATCCTACGACTAGGGACCTGGAAAAGGATGTGCTTGTAGACTACCTAGCCCCCACTAGTGTGACTGCCATCACACCGCTAGTAGTCAAGCAAGATCCTAAGGGCTCTATCAATACGTATACTCACATATTAAGATAGATAAAACCAAGTAGTATACTACCATGTTTAGCAAGACTGTTATATAACTGTGAATATCCTAAGCTTCCATTAAGTAATATACAAGCTAATATGATACAATAATGGCCCCTAGGGCATATACACTAACATGAACAACGTACCCCTGCCACCAATTTTTAAAGGCGTTGCATTCTTCAGTTGGGTGTGCAATCCTCTGATGATATAAGCAGAAGTTAGGATGTACGTCCGCTTCATCAAGATGTATACCACCAGGAGAATTTTCTCTGAAAGAGGGCAGCTTCATTCCCATCGATATGGCTTTGGCGAACCTTTTCCTTGTCTTGAACCTATTTTTATTTGCGGTGGATGTACTTTGATCTGGTGGGAGTGTTTCAACCCTTTCGTCCAGTCGCAGGCGTTTGGCCTTTCCAAATATGGCCATTTCGTGCTCTCGATCAGCTTTGCTTTTCAGAAGAGCTTCGTTCAGGAATACGTCAATCATTTCGTCTTACGGTCATAGGAGCTCCGATTCAGGATCTTCCCCCAGTTTCTCTGCGTCAGGAGCTTCTTCACCGCCTATCAACGAGTGAGAGATCACATGGCAGCTTGCCACATGGTCCTCAGATTCATCCGCCGAGTCTTTTCCATTGTCATCATCTCCGTCCTCAAGGACGTGGCTGAGAAATTCTTGGAGTATGACTGGGATCCGCGCTTTCTGGTTATTTTCCTCCAGCGCGTCAATATGTTTTTGCAGGTCCGTGCGCTTGTCATCAGGATTCATGGGCTTTTTATTCTTTTTCTTCTTCTTCGAAGACTTTGACGGCTGGGTATGGGCGCTTTGACTATCACCACCAATTTTTGGAGTTAGGCGCGGCTTTAGCATTCCCTTGATGACTTCGGATTCCCGCGGACTTTTCCATTTGATCGCAGGGCATGTCTGGAGATCCTTCACCATTCTTTTCATTTGAGTTGAAAGAACGACATCCCATGGAGCTTCTTCTATAAAGGAACATGATGCCCCCGGTGTGTCCGGCTTTTCGAGAGCGTGCGGCTAGGCGGGTTTACTTTCCAATTCTCGGACAATGCGAATTTTCCCTGTTAGTATTGGTTCTCAATCCACCCTTTGAAGACGAAGCAATCTTCGATTGGATGGCCTACCGCTTGGTGATAGGGGCAATAATTGGGATTATTAGCCTCACCAGGTTGCAATGGGCATTTTGGATCCGGCAGGTTGATGAGCCTGTTGCGCACCGCCAGCTCGAACAATCTCCTCATTTTGTTCCGGGGAAACGAATAAGGGTGCTTCATTTTCTCATTAAATAATCGCCATTTCTCATCTTGGCGATCAGTTAGTTTTGGACCACTGGGCTGCTGTTGAGCATTGGCGACGAAGGTCGCTTTCCCTTTTCCTTTTTCATTCCGCGGCTCCGGCTTCGAAGAGGAAGGCATGTGGCCCATCTGGTCCATTTGGGCCAGCTTGTCAATCAAGGCCTGGAAAGTAGTTGGCTTGAAGAACATCATGAATTGTGAAATGGTCTCCTGAGGGTCAAGAGTCCCTATGAACATGCCTACCGCAGGCGCTTCTTCGATGCGCTGCTCGCACTTCGACCACAGATTCTGCCACCGTATTGTATACTGCACCCATGTTTCGCCTGGCTTCACTCTGGTGTTAGTTAACGCGATGATCGGGGTGTGCTCACTAGCGCTGGCGAAACGTTGGGTAAACAGCAATTCTATCTCTATAAAAGTTTTGACGGAGTCGTTGGGAAGCTCTGAGTACTATTCGAAAGCTGTCTCCGCTAAGCTGCCGACGAATTGGCAAAGCAGTAGCTTGTCATCCCCTCCAGTGTTGCCGCAGAGATTTTGAACTGACCGACATGTTGATAGGGATTGCATGTCCCCTTATACACATGGAATTTAGGAATTGTGTATCCTGGCGGGTACTTTATCTGATCGTACCATCCTGGATATGGTTGCCCAGTTCTGACGACTTAGCCAGTTGCTTCATTCGCTTGATGAGCCCGTATTTGCTGAGCTATATAATCATCGAGCATGGCTTTATAGATGGTCTCCTCCTTGGCTGCTGACAGAGCCGGCAGAGGATTTGATATCTCTCCTCTATCATCTTCAATTATTGCTGGAGGATCTTCGGCTGGAGGGTCTGGCTGGATCATCATGCCCACCATATCTTGGAATAAGAGGGTCATTTGCTTTATGTTGGTCACTTGTTCCGCAGCCTTTTTGTCCTTCTTCTCAAGCATTCTCTAAAGGAATTCAGCATCAATTTTCTGCTCACGGCGCTGCTCCGAGGATGTCTCTAGGCTTGCTTTCGGTCCCGTAAGTGCGGCCATAGCTGTTAGCATTTCTGGAGCTTTTGTTGTTGTTGCTCCTGAGCCTTAGTCACTGATCGCGTAAGCGGTCGATGACCTGTGGAGAAAGGGTATCCTCTTTTCTGGATGCTATATAAATGGTGTGAACCACCATGCCCCCAGACTTGGGGTGTTTAGATTCAGTGTCTTTGCTATTTGCCAAAGACGCAGGGATCTTCTCCGGTCTCCTTCTTTTGTGGATGGTCGAAGCTGAGGGAGCCGTTGCAGCGGGCACCCAAACAGATGACACCTATTGTGGCTTGACAGGATGGTCCTCTTCTCGCCTAACTTTCATCTTTTTCTGTCGGCAGGGGTAGTCTTGATCAATCACGGAGTCTTGGACCTGTCGCCAGACCTTGTAAATTTTAGAGGACAGCCGCTGAAGGGGATGTTCAAACTTCGCCTTTGTGGTATTCTCTACAGGTGGAGGAGATCTTTTCAGCACAGCAGTGGGAGAGTTCATGCGCACCCTGTTAAGTAGTTCAAAGTTGTTCCCAGTTGGAACAGCAGCATCAACTTCCACCATTAGAGCTGGCGGAGTCAGTCCAGAAGGGGAATTGCCCCCAGCTTTCCTCACCCGGCGCCAGTGGCGACGTCGAGCATGTCGTGCAGCCGGGATCACCTCCGCTGTTGGATCAGCTTTTCCATGCCCCATGTTCTGATGAGAGTCTGTTGTTGGCGCCGGCCTGTCAAAGACAGATGCTCGCTGGGAGGGAATGGTCAATCTTGAAAAGGCCGATTTTTGTGCAGGGAAAACGGCCTTAGTTACTTCGCCCGGAGTGGAAGCTGAAATGGCCAATCTTGTGAAAACCGACCCCTTAGCCAGAGAAGCCGCCTTGGTGACTTCAGGAGTAGGGATGGCTATCCGCTTCGGGATAACGCCTTCTGGTATTATGGGCTTCTTCATGATCCCATCTGAGCTTCGGCCCAGTCTGCTGAAAACTGAGGCGCTTGGTTTGGGCGACCCGTTAAGAGGGGCCGAAGTAGTGGTAAGCCGATCAAAGACCGACTTCTCATGAGCTTATTGCAATGGTACAGGGGCGTTAAATCTCATCGGTGGGAGTATGGTCCCGAAGAATAGCCCAGTGGTGGCTTGAGTCACCTGGTCCACCGGCATTGTAAAAATGGAGGCCGCCTGAGGCCCGTAGGTTACCGATCATCACTGAAAACTGCATTTTAATACCGCTCATTCGTTATCTCTTTTGTTATATATCGGTGCTATTAATCAGTGTCTGCTCTGTAATTACAGTTTACAGGTATTCATGATAAAATACTATAAACACATTCAAAATCACGGATATATCGTCTGTGAGTCGACACTGCAACCGAAACTGAAAACCGACCGATATCCCAAGAGTTCGTTTGCAATAAATTGATGTGTACATACTTTTTGCATAAATGGTCCAACACAAGGCATGTACACACAAAACTCTTGGGTATGGACCATGTGGGGCTGCCATGGCATGATGAATTATGCAAGTGGGCATGTGTTGGTGTGATGTGCATTTATGTGCATTGAATGCATTAAGTGTGATGTGATTAGTAGCATCTCATTTCCCTCCAATTCTCTGCATACAAACCAGGTGAAATAAGACCAAGCAAACAGCATCAGAGGCTTATTAGAGTGCACACAAACCCACACACCCAATACGAGCCCACCTCCTCGGAAATGACCCGGCGACTCACCCATGGATTCCGGCGACGCCGGCCCCACCTCCTCCTGTGGGCCCCATCTTTCTTCTGTGCCTCCCTTGCTGCCACTTAGGATTATTTTTATTGTTTATTTATTCCTCTTTTGAGCCTATAAATACATATCAGTGGGCAAAAGAAGGAGGCTACCATGTATATACCACTTCTCATTTTCATAGTTGTTTTGCTTTTGGTTTAGCTTGAGGGGAGTGAACTTCAGTTGGTTTCTTCTTCTTCTTCCCTTTTGAAGCTCTCTTTGGAGAGCTTCATTAAGGAGGTTGAACAAGTTACCAAACATTGTATCTTGTTCTCAAGTGTTTATAATATATTGTAGCTTTCTTTTATTTACTTTCTCTCTTTGCTTGCTTTCTTTTCATTATGCTTAACTAATTCTTCATTTTGGTTGTGGTGTGGGTGAGGAAGTGAGATGAAAAGCTTTGCCTCATCCACCTCTTGTTTATGTTTCATGCGCTTAAATTCCATTTTGTGTTAAGGTTGCTAAGATAGGATATGGTATGTTGTGATAAAGAGCTTAACAAACTCTTTGTTTCATATACTATATACCTACACAAACCCTTAGCAAACTCAACACCAATATCTTTTGCTCCCACTAACCACTTTGTGTTTTCATTGTTGCGGTATGCTTGCAAAACCTCGTGTTTAGTTTTGATACCCCAAGCTAGGATATGGTATGGACCATGTGGGGCTGCCATGGCATTTAGTGTTGACATCCCATTTAGCGTTGACACTGCAACCGGAACTGAAAACCGACCGATATCCCAAGAGTTCGTTTGTAATAAATTGATGTGTACACACTTTTTGCATAAATGGTCCAACACAAGGCATGTACACACAAAACTCTTGGGTATGGACCATGTGGCATGATGAATTATGCAAGTGGGCATGTGTTGGTGTGATGTGCATTTATGTGCATTGAATGCATAAAGTGTGATGTGATTTGTAGCATCTCATTTCCCCGGCAACGGCGCCACAAAAACTTGTTCGGAATCCTTCCGCGCGCGCAAACGCGTATGTTTTGGAACTGGATGCGTTTTGGTCGAAAACGGAATGTGCGCACGAGATCGTTCTCGTTTTACTGTTTATAACCGCAAGTGCACGGCGCGTTATAGCGAGCCGGCAAGCAAGGGTCGATCCGCATGGAATTGAGTATTAGGTATCGTTGTTTAAGGTTAACAAAATAACGAATTGGTTTTGTCACAAAAATTATAAAAGAATATAAAAGCAAGAAAACAAGTGTAAGGAAATAATGGTTGTGGCTTGGTTCGGAAGCTTGAATCGCAACGTTTACCTCTACGCTCCCTTGGTTATGAGTTTTCCGGCTTTACCTTGGTTCCGGCATAAAGCACGACTTTTCAACGCTGTTGCGGAGCACAAACCGTCAAAGTCCGACATTCGCCGCAAAGCACGAAACGAGTCCGTTTTGGTCACTTACCGTTTGTATGTCCGCGCTTGGGGTATCGACACTAAACACGAGGTTTTGCAAGCATACGGCAACAATAAAAACACAGAGAGGTTAGTGAGAGCAAAAGATATTGGTGTTGAGTTTGCTAAGGGTTTTGAAGGTATATAGTATATGAAACAAAGAGTTTGTCAAGCTCTTTATCACAACATACCATATCCTAGCTTAGCAACCTTAACACAAAATGGAATTTAAGCGCATGAAACTTAAACAAGAGGTGGAGGAGGCAAAGCCTTTTATCTCACTTCCTCACCCACACCACAACCAAATAAAAGAATTATCTAAGCATAATAAAAAGAAAGCAAATAAAAAGAAACAACAATTGCAATATATTAACACTTGAGGAAATGAGATACAAGAATTTGGTGTCTTGTTCAACCTCCTTAATGAAGCTCTCCAAAGAGAGCTTCAAGAGGGAAGAAGAAGAAGAAACCAAGTGAAGATCACTCACCCTCAAGCTAAACCAAAAAGAAACAAACTAATAAAATGAGAAGTGGTATATACATGGTAGCCTCCTTCCCTTGCCCACTGATCTGTATTTATAGGCTCAAAAGAGGAATAAATAAACAATAAAAATAATCCTACGTGGCAGCAAGGGAGGCACAGAAGAAAGATGGGGCCCACAGGAGGAGGTGGGGCCGGCGTCGCCGAATTTCAAGGGATGGTCGCCGGGTCAAATCCGAGGAGTGGGACTCGTATTGGGTGTGTGGGTTTGTGTGCACTCCAATAAGCCTCTGATGTTGTTTTCTTTGTCTTATTTCACCAGGTTTGTATGTAGAGAATTGGAGGGAAATGAGATGCTACTAATCACATCACACTTTATGCATTCAATGCACATAAATGCACATCAAACCAACACATGCCCACTTGCATAATTCATCATGCCATGGCAGCCCTACATGGTCCTACCTAAGAGTTTTGTGTGTACATGCCTTGTGTTGGACCATTTATGCAAAAAGTGTGTACACATCAATTTATTGTAAACGAACTCTTGGGATATCAGTCAATTTTCAGTTCCGGTTGCAGTGTCGACTCACATACGATATATCCGTGATTTTGAATGTATTTCCAGTATTTTATCACGTATACCTGTAAACTGTGATTACAGAGCAGACACTGATTAATAGCACCGATATATAACAAAAGAGATAACGAATGAGTGGTATTAAAATGCAGTATTCTGTGATGATCAAATACCCCCAAGCTTATCTTTTGCTCGTCCCAAGCAATACAAAAAATCCTAGCCTCACTTTCGCAGGGAACGCGATTGCACTGAGCATGTGCAACAAGCCGTTAAACCTCTAGGTGTCCCTAGTAGGAGGAGTGTTGTGTCCTAAGGGTTTTCAGCGGATTACACCCACAAAATCCAGTCAAGTTAGTTTCATAAGTTAACGTCGATTCTACTCCTGCAGTTTAGTATCCACGTTAGAAATTCTATCATCCTAAGTAAGAAATATTCAACCCTTATGTTTCACGCCTCCTATCCATTTATCCCTAGATCCTATACGTATTTATAGTTTAGAAAGATGTCGGTAACTCCTAAGTTTTCCTTCTAAAAGTGCAGTCTCAAGTCAGGAATTTTTATCAACTTTACAAAAACAAAAGTCTTATTCTTCGTTTTTACTTTTCCTCTAAATATCGATTATATACCCCTACGTGTGTGTAAATTTTCACCCCTGCCCTTAAGAATTCAATTCAAGCTATAATACACTTGCCTTAATACCTAATACTACTTCTTTTCATTAATGGATGGACGGTGTTGCTCATACACCTTTCATGCGACCATTAATGCTTCTTGGGCACCAACAGCCAATTATTGAATGTATGAGTATTAAAGCGCAAATAGCAGTTTCCAGGTCTTGACTTTATTATTATTTTTCTTTTATTTTTCTTTTTCTTTTCAAGACCGGATATATTTTTCAATGATGCTCTTTTTGGTGTTTATCTTTAAATACCGATTTTTCTTTCATACTAAGCTTTCAGGCAAGAGTATTTCTAGGTATCCTCTACTATCCCAAGTTTCAAGGTGCGTGTATGTGCAATTTGTAGGGTATATACTTTATAAATTTGAACTCAAGAACAGAAACTATTTTTCAGACTTATTTTTCAGTAAAATTTCAATACTTTCCCTTCATCTTGACTTAACTAAAGAACTGAATTCAAGATTACCTATTTCTCAAAAAAAAACTTTAAGGACGTATACTTACCAAGTTTAAACTGAATGGGGGTTATTTTTAGGGTTTTCAATTCCTAAGCCTAGGATTTAGTTACCTCTAACGTATCAACTAAGATTTTCGGAATAAAATCTAAGTTACCCTATTAGCTAATTTGAACAGTTTTTTTTATATTTTTGTAAAAATTTTCAATTTTTATGGTTTTTTTAAATATATTTGCAATGCAGAATATACACATGATGCAGTGCTCACCCTCAAACCTGAGTTTTATGATGTCCTCATCGTTGCCCCCACGTCCGGTAGCTAGACTTAGACACCAGGGTGAGAATTTTATTCAAGAAAAAAGGGGGAAAAACTAAAATTAATTACAACATATACAAGTTAAAAGACTGGGTTAGTGCAGAAATTAATACCAGCCACAAAAAGATTTTGTCTATATAATGTAGGCGCTGGTAAAAGAATGTGTATAAAAAGAAGAAAAAGAAAAAGAATATGTATATGTTAGTTGTTAGTGAAGGGCATGGGCGTGAAAAAATAGGGGTCAGAAGACGCTGAAGGTGAAGATAAAATTTTGAGAAAGTCAATAAGTTGTTTTCTGAATGAATTGAATGTTCAATAAGCATATGTGGAGTTCCGAAGTCAAGTTCGTGTAAAAACTGGAGTTCATCAGCAAAAAGTTCAGAAAAAGAAAGGTTCAAAGGATGATCCCAAAATGATCCTGACTCCAACTCACCTAAAATATCAAGTTCATCCACAAAAATTTCCTCAAAACTCGACATGAAAGAATAATTTTCAATGCTGTCTTCCTCCTGATTATTTTTCACTATCCTACACTCATTATTTACACTCATTCCCAAAAAGATTTTTTCCTTTTCACATTCATAACTGGGTAGGTTCATATCATCTAAAAAAGTAGGTTCCCACCCTAATGTTTCTTCCAAAACAATATCAACAGGTGATACAAAAATTGTGGGTTCCCGATCATTGATCTCTTCTAATCTATCCCAACCATACCCGACAAATTCACAAGGATCCTCCTCTAAAATTGGAAAGCAGAAATCAGTTAGTTCAAGAATTTCCTTATCAAGTATTATTTCAGTTAAATCAATCTCTAAAGTGACAAGAGGTTCAGTGGATACTTGAAGGCTAGTGGTGGACTGACTTAGAGGGTTTTCTTGTGTGTCCTGGTAGCACTCAGTCATTTCAATCGTATCATCTTCTAAGAAATCATCAAAATTTGATTGATCATTTACCTCACTTGGGTGACTCGCTAGATGACAGACATTATCGGGTTCTGATTGACTGTGCTCACTCCTTAGAATCCTCTCAGCTAAATGTTTCACTTGTTCCTCTATGTTAGCCAAAGATTGTGCCTGAGCAAGAAATAATTGCTCAGATTGCTGTATGAACAGGGCTAACGTAGAAGCTGTTTGATTCTCGACCGTAGTCATCACTTCAATACCTTTTTCTAGAGCGGTCAACCTAGCATCCATCTCACTATCATACCCTACAGATGGTTCAACGTTTTCGGGTTGAAGGGGTTATGATGGTGGTGATGCTATAGCAGTCATTCTGACGACCTCTTTCTCTAAATTTGCAATCAATTGGTCAATATTTAAAGTGGGACTGGGTTCAGGAGTGTTAGGTGGGTGACCGTTAAGAATTTGGAATGGTTGGTCACCCCCTAGGAAAGGACAATCATCATGAATGTGGGAAGAATTTTGACAATTTGAACAAATCAATTGAGACTGAGTATAAATAAAAGAATAAGAGTCGTGAAAAAATGAATTGTATTGTGTATCACCCATATTAACAAGAATGCACAAATATCACAAAAGAATATCACACCCCTAGCAGTCTACAGTTTTCTAAGTCAACTAGACATGCTCAAGAACCTGATTGACGAAGTAAAACTGTGTCGAGAAATAGGCTCAAAATATACAGATCAAGAAGCCAGGTAAGTGCAAGAGATAAGGGGAGGTTTTCCGACGCTTTCGCGAAGGTCCTTAATTAAATAACCCTTTCTCTTTTGGCGGTTGCGCCGTTAACACTTGCCTAAACACCCCGCGAACGATATACCGTTAAGCAAAGTTCTAAACACAATTAACCTCTCCTAATGAGCGTAATGTCCTTAGAGTCAAAGTCTAATTGATTTTAATTTACTGAGGGTATGCAAGAATGCAGTTTTGTGATTTGTGGGCTACGGAGAAAAGGTGATGAAATCCTTTACCGTATCTTATTTGGTCATTTAGCCCTTATTTTCCATATTCAAGATGCAATACGCAATCAAATCAAAGAATTCAAGAAATCATGAAATTCAAATATTTCTTTTTCGGTTAAGTTTTAAGCGCTGCAGCAAATACGGGTTAGTTCTCTTTACAATTGGTGGCAAAATTGTGCAAAGAATCCTACAAAAGATAGAAAATTAGATTGTGTCGGATTCGAGAGGAGGTGTTAGGAAATACGTACCAAATGGATTTGGTTTAAGATAACCCTTTGAAAGTGATCTGAGTTGTTGAATGTTCGCTTGAGCGGGTCAAACTACCCGGATCTTTGGCACTAATCTTTCCCAAAATTCTGTATTTGCATTTGAACCTCGCTCCGCATGATCGCTTGTCGTAATTCCGCGAAAAACCTAAAATGTCGGAAAATACGATATTTAGTGTCAAAAGCGATACGAATGCCCCAATTCCTGCACACTCAAAATTAGTAAAATCAAACAAGACCAAAAGAGCCAAAACACAGAACTAGAGATCACCAAAAAAGAAAAACCACAAACTCCTCAAATAGGCCGGCGACGCCGGAAATTTTCCCCCTGTCGCTGGATTTTTCAGAGGGTTAGATGCAGGGAATTTTGGTGGAATCTCTAGACTAATTAGTGTTCTAATGATTTTACTGGATTTTTAAATTGAATTGCAGAGTGATAGCAGGTATATCAACAGAGAACAAATTGAGAGAAGTCCCCAAAAAACGTATTTTGTTAGTTTTTGAAAAAAATATAATGAATTAGTAGTTAGCTTAGTTAGTAGAACCAGAAATAATAATATCTAATAACTACAACTCCCCGGCAACGGCGCCAAAAACTTGTTCGGAATCCTCCCGCGCGCACAAACGCGTATGTTTTGGAAATGGATGCGTTTTGGTGGAAAACGGAAAGCGCGCACGAGATCGTTCTCGTTTTACTATTTATAATCGCAAATGCACGGTGCGTTGTAGCGAGCCGGCAAGCACGGGTCGATCCGCAGGGAATTGAGTATTAGGTATCATTGTTTAAGGTTAACAAAATAATGAATTGGTTTTGTCACAAAAATTATAAAAGAATATGAAAGCAAGAAAAGCAACAAAACAAGTGTAAGGAAAGAATGGTTGTGGCTTGGTTCGGAAGCTTGAATCGCGATGTTTACCTCTACGCTCCCTTGGTTATGAGTTGTCCGGCTTTACCTTGGTTCTGGCATGAAGCACGACTTGTCAACGCTGTTGCGGAGCACAAACCGTCAAAGTCCGACATTCGCCGTAAAGCACGAAACGAGTCCGTTTTGGTCACTTACCGTTTGTATGTCCGCGCTTGGGGTATCAACACTAAACACGAGGTTTTGCAAGCATACCGCAACAATGAAAACACAGAGAGGTTAGTGAGACAAAAGATATTGGTGTTGAGTTTGCTAAGGGTTTGTGAAGGTATATAGTATATGAAACAAAGAGTTTGTCAAGCTCTTTATCACAACATACCATATCCTAACTTAGCAACCTTAACACAAAATGGAATTTAAGCGCATGAAACATAAACAAGAGGTGGAGGAGACAAAGCCTTTCATCTCACTTCCTCACCTACACCACAACCAAATAAAAGAATTAGCTAAGCATAATAAAAAGAAAGCAAGTAAAAAGAAACAACAATTGCAACATATTAACACTTGAGGAAATGAGATACAAGAATTTGGTATCTTGTTCAACCTCCTTAATGAAGCTCTCCAAAGAGAGCTTCAAGAGGGAAGAAGAAGAAGAAACCAAGTGAAGATCACTCACCCTTAAGCTAAACCAAAAAAAAACAAACTAATAAAATGAGAAGTGGTATATACATGGTAGCCTCCTTCCCTTGCCCACTGATCTGTATTTATAGGCTCAAAAGAGGAATAAATAAACAATAAAAATAATCCTACGTGGCAGCAAGGGAGGCACAGAAGAAAGATGGGGCCCACAGGAGGAGGTGGAGCCGGCATCGCCGAATTTCAATGGATGGTCGCCGGGTCAAATCCGAGGAGTTGGACTCGTATTGGGTGTGTGGGTTTGTGTGCACTCTGATAAGCCTCTGATGCTGTTTGCTTGGTCTTATTTCATCTGGTTCATATGTAGAGAATTGGAGAGAAATGAGATGCTACAAATCACATCACACTTTATGCATTCAATGCACATCACACCAACACATGCCCACTTGCATAATTCATCATGCCATGGCAGCCCCACATGGTCCATACCCAAGAGTTTTGTGTGTACATGCCTTGTGTTGGACCATTTATGCAGAAAGTGTGTACACATCAATTTATGGCAAACGAACTCTTGGGATATCGGTCGGTTTTCAGTTCCGGTTGCAGTGTCGACTCACAGACGATATATCCATGATTTTGAATGTATTTCCAGTATTTTATCATGAATACCTGTAAACTGTAATTACAGAGCAGACACTGATTAATAAAACCGATATATAACAAAAGAGATAACGAATGAGCGGTATTAAAATGCAGTTTTCAGTGATGATCGGTTACTCCTCCAGATAGGCGGAACGGGAGTTGCGGCTGGAGCAGTTAGAGACCAGATGTTCTCTTTTCTGCACGGGAGCAAAACCAAATCTTAGTACCTCGAACCCAAGGGCAACCATATCAAACCGCAATTCGTTCGCGAACACGACACACGAAGTGTAGAGTGGAAAGAGGAAAAGGTCCCACCGGGCGTGCCAGAATCTGTTCTCCGCCGAAAGATGCGACCGGGACGTTAGGACGTCCGGCCAGAATTTTGGGAGAAGATGCTATTTGGTGCTATCCGTCCACCTCTTCGAAGATGCCAAGTTGATTTATGGCACCGTGTATCGAAGGTTTAGACGGATGCGGCCGATATAGCAGATTTCGTCTGATTCCCCCTCATTGAGGGGTTTTTGATTGTAGGGACGCTCTTCCCTGTAGGCGCAAGCCCCTGCAGTTAATTACGCTACCGCATCGCAGAAACCACTTTCTCCTTCACCAGATGGTCATTTCGTGTCGTGTGTGTTTTTTTTGTTTTTGGTTGCCCGTGGATTGTATACGGAGACTAATTTATGTTGTCGCCCGTAGGGCGTGGATTAGTCTAAATCCGTATTTTCTTAGATTTGGGTTTGGGGTTGGGTTTAATGATACGTTAGTCTCATTTGAGACTAAGATCAACTTAAACGTATGTTAAGGATACGTTAGTCTAATTTCGGACTAAGATCAACTTAACGAGATCGTTTAGATCCAACAAAAGAGCATTTGGACTCTATTGTTTTAGTTTAGGGACTTTGCGGTCCATTGTTTGTTTAAGGACATTACGGTCCAAGGTTAGTTTAAGGACTTCTCGGTCCAGTTTAAAAACATCATAGTCTGTAAGGTTAATGACATCATAGTCCATGAGTTTAAGGACCCCACAGTCCAAGGTTAAGAACATCATAGTCCATGGGTTTAAGGACCCCACAGTCCGTAAAGTATTTAGTTGTCGGGACCCGTCACCTCTCTGAAGACGTTGAAGGATTACAACGACAAATATCAGAGGAGTGAAAAGATGTACCCTTGAACCAATTTTAGTTGAGAGATCTGTAGTTGGATTGATTTAAGAATCGTTAATCTCGTTTGAGATTAGGATCAACTTAAATGTTTGTTAAGGATACGTTAGTTTAATTTTAGACTAAGATCTACTTAACAGGATCATTTAGATCCAACAAAAGAGCATTTAGGCTCTATTTTTTAGTTTAGGGACATTGCGGTCCAAGTTCAGATGCAAACATGGGTTTGGAAATGCACCATATAGTTATTGGTTATTGGGACCCACCACCTCTCTGAAGACGTTGAAGAATTACAACGACATGTATCAGAGGTGTGAAGAGATGTACCCTTGAACCAAAGTTGATTGAAAAGCTCTGGGTTTTGCTTTGAATGTCATATGAGATGACCCATTTTGGAAGAAAAGAGTGCACTTGAGGTTCAGTCAAAAGAAAGGGGTACTTTCTCTGGAAAACTTGGATAGCTCAAGCTAAGATTGACTTGGATATAGTATTAAACACTAAAATAGACTCATTTATCACGTGCTCCCACGTGATGCGCTTAAAACAGTGTTAAACACTAAGGATGCAGCACATAAAATAGTGTTAAACACTAAAAAAAGAAGCGCTCACGTAGGGTCGCGTGAGGCGTTTGAATGTTGGGCCCAAACCTCCTTTATTTTATACTCAGAATATGAAGGTAAGTGTTAAACACTTTAGTCTTCACGGCCATCATGTGTGGGCACGTGATGGGTACCCATGCACTGGATATTAAAGGATTTGCTAAGGGTCACGTGGGGATACGTGAGGGCGCCCAAAGTCTGTTCTGCCTTTATTTTGAGAAGTTTGTTCAAGGGTCACGTGGGAGCACGTGACCTGATCTCATTCATTCTTTTGTGACCATTGAGGGGAGTCACGTGGACACACGTGATCAGGTTGGATACTGATTTCTTTTACGTGCATGGAGAGTTAGATTCCTTGTTTAAGAATTAAATTCTTTTGTAAGATTAAACCCTAATTTTATTTAAAGGAATTAAATTCCTATGTATTTGGGAGAATTAAATTCTTTAAACCCAATTCTCTCTCTAAGTTTTGGATCTGCGTGGCAGAATCTTCCCAATGAGAATTAAATTCTCAACTTTTGGGGAGATCTGCTTCTGCAGATCTTCAACTATGAAGAAGAACTAAGTTCTTATATTAAGGATTAAACCCTATCTTTTTTGGAGGAAATAGATACCTATGTGCTTTCGTGGGAGAATAAAATTCTCTGAACTTAGATGCTCCCTTAGGTTTTAGATCTGCATGGCAGAATCTCCCCGATGAGAATTAAATTCTCAACTTATAGGGAGATCTGCTTCTGCAGACCTTCAACCAAAGGAAGAACTAAGTTTCTATGCAGAAGAGTTAAACTCTTAGTTTGAAAAAGAATGATCTCTTTCTCTCCCTTACCTAGCGTTTCTTTCTTTTTCTGAAGAGATCTTCTTTCTCTTTGGAGAATTAAATTCTCTTCTTTTTCTCTCTGTTGTTGTATCTCCTTCTCTATCTTTTTCTTCTTGGCCCCTATTTATAGGAGAAAGAAAAGAATCAGTTTGTTTAGTCAATCATTCATTGAAAGATTTTGATTGATTTTGTAACCAACATGATCTTTTAGATCGCTCAGTGAATTTTATTCACCATTGGATTTTTAATCCAAAAGATATTTTATCTGTTATTCCTGGCTAATTTCAGGGAAAATCTTTCCTTGTATAAAATCTTTCTATAAATTGGTGATTTTTAATCACCATTGGATTTTTAATCCAACGGTGCTCCACTTTACAGAGCGCAATCTTTTTGTTTGGAAAAATCTAAGGAAATATTAGGGTTTTTGATTTCCCTTAATTAGAATTTAATTCTATTAGTTCAAAAGGTTTAGGAGCCTATCACGTATTAGCATATGACCCCACTGATTGACCATTTAATTAGAATTTAATTCTATTAATTCAGAGATCTTTAGGAACCCATCACGTGTTGGCACGTGACCCCCTGATTAAGCATTTAACCAGAATTTAATTCTGTTATTTTAAAGAACTCAGGAATTATCACATGTCAGCACGTGACCCTTGGTCACGTGTGGGCCCATTGGGGGTTTTCCCTGTTGTTTTATTATACCTTTAATTCTTTTCAGTGGGTTTAAAGGCCCATCCCGTGTGGGCACGTGACCCCATTTGATTAGGATTCAATTCTTATCATTTCAGAGCCCTCAGGATGCCATCACGTATCAGCACGTGACCCCCGATCACGTGTGTGTACGTGATGCCCCATTGGGGTTTTTCCTTGTATTTTATGAGGGAACAGTATTTGACTCGTAGAATCTTGCTAATCCCGATTGGGATATTGTTATGATTGTTGAGCTATACTCTTTTAAAAACTAACAATCTATTTCATACTTTTAAATGGTAATGTCAAGGATATACTGCAAATTTAAAATGAATATCTATTTCAAAAATGCTGTAGCCTTCTTATTTCCAAAACAACGTTTCGTTATATTTTCAACTATAACTGTATAGCTCGTATGTAATAATCTATTATAATGCTTGTTTAAATTACGATTATTCGATTCGTTATACGTTCGCACGTAGATGGCTTATTGTTACGCTATGTTATATTATCCGTATTTATACTTCGTATAGTTAGTTTATGATACCATGATTATATGAATACACTGATAGAACCCTGCACAGCTATCAATGATTGCTATGTTGCATAAATCACAGACTCGCATGTTACACTACACCTTGTTGGTACTGCCATGACACTGTAGGATTGCCACGTTTGATTGCATTGATGTTGTTATATGAAGGCGATGATTAGCATATCTATGTGATTAATCATCAACTAACGTAGATGCATGATGCACTGTTGATGATTGTGATAGCGATGTATGAACACCTTCGATAGAACACTTGCACAAATACTAATGATTGTCATGTGACACAAGCACAGACGCATATTCTATACTACACATCATTAGTATTGCCATGACACAGTAGGATTGCCATGTTTACTCGTGTTCTAGATATCCATGACAGATGTGATGATATTTATAATGATTTTGATATACGAGTACCCTCGAAATGGATATTCATATATGATTGTACCGATGTGGAAAAGATGATATATGCGTTATGTTTTTATGAACTCGAGACTGATTATATATACATTCTTCGGAACTTGTTTTTCATGGATTTAAGAAGTCGCGGTGGGATTTATAAAACTTGTAAATGTTTTAAAATGCGGTTTTCTCATGATATGATGATTTAGCGTCTACCATGGGTTTTGGTTTTTATGATGAGATATCCAAATCGAGGAATGGGTTAACCGATTATGAGTACATAGTGGACCCGGTATGACACCGAGGGGCAAGAAGTCCGTAGGGAGGTACGGGGAGCCTAGCGAGATGGATCGATACCAGAGAGAGTATTAAAGCACGGAGGATGTCCAGGAGATACCGACCGAGGCTAGTGATATCGGGAGAGGACTGACGAGACGGTGTCTATGATATCTGGATTTACGTGTCGGTGATAAACACGTGATTTACGATGATTTAAGTGCCGATGATGGACACTCGTGAGATTTTGAGTGTCGATATTGGACACTCATATGTTGATTTTGAAAGGTTCCTAGGCACCCTAGTGAGGTCTCACAAGGCATCATCCATGCCAATTTCTAAAAATTACGGTGCCGAGAAACCCTAGAACGGATCGTTGGCTAGAAGTATAGGCGAAGCAAGCAAGTAAACGGAAATATATCTAAAGGGAAGGGGCTACAACCTTTGTAGATCCGGTCCACCACCTCCTAGGCTCCGTGATGAAGTCCCCTCGCTGTCCATATCGGATCTTGGGCTCTAGCGTCGGCTTCATCGGAGAAAAAGCGGGCTAGGTCATCGACGACGATGCCGAAGATGATCTACGTCGAGGCATCACTAGATCAAGCTCCAACTTCACCAAGTCAAGAAAACTTGTGAAGGAAACACCCTATACTACTTGGCAAGAGGTAGAGGATGAAGAAATAGGAAGTGGGTAGACTTTAGATTTGGATTTCTCACACTTTTTCATCAATCACCATTGATGTAGCAAGCTTTCTTCATGGAAGAAGAAGATGAAGAAGAAGATGATGATATGATAAGTTATGTAAATTAGATAAATAAATCAATACTTATCATTTACTAACCCTTGGTTAAGTGTAGAGAATGTACTATGGTTAGTTCATATGGTTAGGGTTAAGCATGAGACAAGAATGGTGACTTAGTCAAAGTTTCATGAATGTTCAACTAAAAACAAAACTAGCAACCATTCTTTTTCTCTTTATCTTTTTCTTTTGCCAAAATAAACAAAAAGAATAAATAAATGAATAAGTAAATAAAATGAAACCCTAACCATTCATATAACCATGGTTAATTCTTTACACAAACCCAAGCTTGCATGTATCATCAAACATGATACAATCTTGTGCACAAAAGTATATCACATATATAACTTGCACAATTCAAGTGAGAAAATCCATTTAAAGTGAACCAATACTAGTTAATGCAAAGTAATATATCAAATATATAATTATGCATTAAATCATTGAATCAATACTTGATTTAACGATCCGGTCATGTTGCATATAACCGGCTAGTATCCAATGTATCGGCTTATCGAATCAATCCTTGATTCGATAACTAGGTTATATCGCATATAACCATTCGATACATCCATCGCGAGAATAGAATACGGTATCACATACACGCATTATTCTCGGTCCCGCACATATCTCATATGCGCTCCTATTTCGTTTCGCTTGAGCCAGGAAACCTCTGTGTAAGACTCTAAAGACTCGTCAATACGCCGGCAGCAGATGATGATCATATCAAACACCCACAAGCCGCAAGCGGTCTGCTAAACGTAACGGCCACCCGGGTATTGAGCGATCAGAAGATCGACGAGCAAGCCCGCTCACACTCCTGTGAATCCAACCAGTAACACTTACCATACAGTCCGGTCTGTTCGTCTGATATGTCGCATATCTCGCCTAGGGGTGGTAAACGTCAGACCCCAGTAGCTTGATAAGTCATGCCGACGTGAGGTCCATAACATTCGTGAAACTACTGATAACTCTTACCAGTATATCACTGCAACCCTGGCCAGGGATTTCCTGTTATGGCCAGTCGAGCATAGCGCAACATCAACCCCCAATACCGGGAGAGACGAATCCCCTCCTATCGCTCATTGCCTCCATGTGAATCGGGACTGTACCCAAAAACCACCTGTTTGCACAACTCAGTAGAGCCGTGGTAGGGTGGAAATCAAAGCACAGTGGGAGACACACAAGACTCTATGACGATCTCGGGTCAACAGAATAAGCTGTACCAGTGTCACCAGAGAACTGCCATCTGACGTGAGGTATAATACCATCTGGGAGTTCTCGGCGAGTCCGTTCAGTGCACCCAGTCTCCACTGAGCACCCGCATACCATCTTCGATGTCAAACACCAATGGATATGGGATCATCCATCGCCCATCGCATGGGTCGAGAAGATATACGCTAGTCTACTCTGGAATATCGATGCCCCGTCTCGATATTCCCTCGACTAGGAACATTTCAAGGATGTACTCATGGACTATCCAGGCCCCACTAGTATGATCTGCATCACAGCCCTGGAAGTCGAGTACACATCCTAAGGGCTTTATCAACATGTAACAGAGAGACAGAAAGTATACACGTTAGGATAAAGAGCAACCAGATAGCGTACTATCATGTCGAGCAAGAAAGTCCTACCTATATATGTCCCAGCATCCACTACAATATACATCCAATGTACAGTAATGGCCTCTAGGGCATACATATAACTAACAATCTCCCACTTGCACTAGGGCCATCTGTAGCAGTGGTTGCAGTATCACATACTCAACCATCCCCTAAAAGTCTCTCTTTGGGAAAAGGCCTTCGTGAGTGGATCCGCCGTGTTGTCCTTTGAGTCTACTCTCCTAACCTCGATCAAGCTGGAGATCAACTATCTCCATGATCATGTCACGCTGCCTCAGAATTTGTCTGGGTCACTGATGGGACCAGGGTTCCTGGGCCGATGCCACACTTCCATTGTCATACAATGGCAGGAACCTAGTTCATCTTATGAACCAATATACACCCAAACTTCCTCTTTGGTAGTATCTTCAATAGCGATGTTACCAGCCTTTATCGTCTAGTTTGCCACGGTATCTAGCTTGGAAATCTTCCAACATACCGTCCCTTTACTGAGGATAAAGACAATGCCTGTGACTGACATTCAGTCGTCTTTATCACCCTGGAACCCTTCCAGTGATTCTCCCCAGGATCGATTGATACCATCTCACTTCATCTAGTGAGAATCCTAGCATCCAATTACATCTATCTCATAGATGAAAACACAGGATTTAGGAGGTATCACTTTGATCCTATTTGGAGAATCCTTGTGATAATAAGAGATTGACCGATCGTGGTATAGGAAACTCTTTTCCTATCAAGAGTATGTCATCCACGTACTCTACGAGGATCACCACCATACTCCCTACTACCTTTTTGTACATACAAGGTTCATCTTCCATTTTGATGATGTCAAACTCTTTGACTACTTCATCAAAACAGATGTTCCAACTCCGTGATGCCTGCTTTATCCTATAAAGCATCTTGCACACGTTCCCGCTGCTCCCACTGTCTACGAGGCCCTCTGGCTGTGTACTTATAGACGCTCTCTTCTAAAACATCATTTAGAAAAGCTGTCATGACACCCAACCACCAGATATCGTAGTCATGGTATGTAGCCGTGGCAAGTAGGATCTGGATGGACTTAAGCATAGGTATTGGAAAAGGTTTCATCATTATCCACGCCTGGCCAATGACGAAAACCTTTAACAAGTCTAGCTTTGAAAGTCTCAACTTTTCCATTTACACCAAGTAATCTTCTCAAGATATACTTGCTCCTGATGGGGATTTAACCCTTCAGATATAGCAACCAAAGTTCATACTTTGTTGGTGTACATGGATTCCATCTCAGATCACAAGCATCCAGCCATTCTTACAGAGTCCCTACTCTCGATGGCCTGCTCGAAACTAGTTGGGTCATCATCTCATGATGCAATCCTTACTCCCACTGTCATCGAGAAACCGAAGTATCTCTCAAGCGGGTGAGGAGCCCTGCTAGATCGGCGGAGAGGCTGAGATTCGTCGGGAACTATTGAATCCTTTGGTTCTGTCAAATCATCAGTTGCAGTTTGTATAGCTGGAACATTTCCAGTTCTACATTACAGACCTTGCCTTGAGCTTGTCCGGATTTTACTTTTAGACATAGGCCGGTCAACCCCAAATCTTAACTAGCTTAAGACATGGGCTCTTCCCTTTCCATATCACATATGAAGCGGTAGGCAACTGATTTGATTCGAACCTTATTCAATAGATACGCAGCTTCTCAAGCGCATAACCCCAAAAGGAAATAGGTAACTCAGTAGTACTCATCATAGAGCACACCTTATCATATAGGGTGTGATTGCTCCGCCCCGATATACCATCGTGCTATGGTTTATACGGAGGAGTAATACTGAGAGAGAATCTCATTTTCTTTTAGAATAGTCCAGGAATGCCATGCTCAAGTATTCTCCTCCCTGATCTTATCATAGGACATAATACTTATACCCGTATTTTGGTTCTCTACTTCTAACTTATATTCTGTGAATACCTCAAAAGCTTCAGACTTATGTTTCAACAGGAACATATGACTGAATCTTGAGAGATTATCAGAGAATACTATGAAGTATAAAGAACCAGTCCTGGCATGTGTAGACAGGAGACTTTACATACATCATCATGTATCAGTCCCAAGAGTTCATTAACTCTTTCTCTGCTTCCAGTAAACAGAGCTGGTGTCATTATATCTTTGTGACATGACTGGCAAGTTTCACAAGATGTAAATTCAAACTGATTTAAATATGCATCTAAATGTAACTTCAGCTAGTCGGGTCGCATTGATATGACCTAGTCTACAATACCTCAAGAAGAATTTGTTCATTTCTGAACTCTTCCTCTTGTGTGTGTTCAGTATACAAGGAACTGTAGTTTGATTTAGAACGTCAATGCCTTTAGATAACGTGCCTGAACCGATCAACTTTTGATATAGGAAATGTTCAAAACATTATCCAACAATACAAAATTATATCATTTCTTTACTAATAAAGAGACTGATATGATTTTCTATATCAGGTTCGGTATCTAATAGCATTTGTTCAGAATCAATGTATTGGTAATACAGGGTGACAGTGACCAACAGACTTGGCTGCAACACTTGCCCCGTTTTCTGCCTCATGAAACTTATCACCCATTCTCAGTTTTTCTACCTTTTTGTAGCCCTATGTAACATATTACATATCTGGGATCCTGATCCGGTATCATATACCCAGGATGCAGAGGATACTGAGAAACAGTTCTTTGTAATGAACACACCCGAAGGAGATGCATCTCATGCACTTTCTTCGTTTGGGCGGCATGGGAATCCTGGAATTCCCCTAATTCCTGCTCTGTCTTATAACAATTATAAGTTGGAGCGGGACTAACGTTCCCCAGCACAGTATAACAAGCGGATTCGGTCAATACATCCATATTATTATCTTGAGTAAGGCGTGATATGGTCGCTACCTGGAGAGAGAGAGAAGAAGACACTCTGCGTGCGCTCTTACAAGATTAGATTGGTTATGTATTTTATCTAATCAGGATGGCTCCCACTGTTTTTATCAAATCTTCCTTCAAACCTTAAAAGGAAAAACTAGCCGGGATTAATTACACTCTACAAGTTCGCCAATCTTTCAGCCAGGCCAGTGTCGGTACTTTGAGGGAGGTTCCCCGTGCTTTCGCACGGACCTAATTACAGTAAACCTCGTTTTCCCAGAGGCGTAACCCCGTTGACACCTTTCTAGACACCTACTTGATCGGCTAATTGCAAAGTGCAAAACTCTCCCAGGAGTAACAATTACTCGCAGTGGGTATCGGGATCCAACTATCATATAGAAGGTATGCAATCTCATTGCAAATTTCAACACTTGAAACTCCCGATAAAGGCTTTTACCCCTAGCACCTATGATCTTAACTAAGGTCAACAAATCATAAGTACTAGTCAAGTTCTACCCGTCATTTCGTGATTAATTAGACCCACCCACATGACCCTTAACTAAGGTCAACAAAGTCACGCGACTGTCCTAACTAATCGCATCATATGCGGTGTAGGAAGACATCACTTAGCTACCGTACACTGTGCCTTGACTATGGTCAACAAACACAGCACGAATACTAAGTACTCTACTTCCTAAAATGACGGAGGGTTGCGGCTGGTTTTTGTGAAAACCTTTAACGCTTTGAACTTGATCTCGTTGCGGAATCAAATGGTTTTTAAATGGAACGTTTTTGAAGCTTTTCTAGTTTTGCTAAAGGGGTCACTCCCGGTGAAGGGATCGTCGGCCCTTTCCTCGTTGAATGAGGTGTGGGATATATCATATATATCACTGTGCAAAGCGGAAACTATAGAAGCTATCAAAAGACAAACCGAGTGATGTAGCATCTGCCAGTTATTGCTAAAGGAGTCACTCCCGGTGACGGGATCTCGGTCCTTTCCCTATCGAATAAGGTGCAGGATGTTCTACAAGGAACACCGCGATGCAAAGCAAGAACTGTAGCTACCTGTTTTTATTTTGAAATTCGATTCCACAACATCAATTAGGTTTATTTTCTTTCATTAATCACATTAATGAATATCCCATCATTTAAGTCCACCTAACCATCACAGATAAATATAACGTACGCTTATGCCATCCGCATTCGCCTCGATGTCCCGTCTGCACCGTTAGGTTAGGTAACTAACGCCAGAGCGAGGCAGGGCTAGCGCGGGTGTAAAACATAAGCAACGTCTATATGATATATCATATATACTATATATAATATCTGTCACAGAACATCACATGATCACATCACAGATAAATCACAGCAGAAGAAATATATGAAATATTGGATATACTAGGACGTCCGTGTTTTCAATACGAGCCAGTATAAAACATGGATTCCACGGTCGTGATGAATAGCCAATCCCACACCCCAAGACCCCTACGAGAGCGGTAAGCAACCCTACCAATTCTAGGGTTAGGAGACCCGGACTCGACTCCTCGAGTTGGTCTCCCACTGGACCCCAGAACCCGGTTACTTATGCTCCTCTCCTTGGGTCTATCCTAATGCGGAAAAGTAAATAATATACAATGGGTGACATCTTCCGCAACCTGGAAGTGCCCCAATAAAAGAATATTACATACAAGTTTTTTACATGAATGAAAATGAAAAAACACTCATCTCACATAAAAAACCCCCGGCTATTCAAACACGACGATCCAATATAATATATCCAGCAACACATAACATCACATGTCATCAACGTAAGTAAATATGCACATCCCAATTGTCGTTGACATATAGCAACGAAACCGGCGATATCACATATTACACTTACGGTCACAGAAAAGAAAGTGTAAAACTACAACAGTTGGAATCCGCAATCTCTCTAGACATCGTATGCCTAATCAAATGAATTCCTTAGACATCGCATGCCTAACAATTATAAACCCCGCATTTTAGTCTCGTTATCGAAAATACTTTTCAATATCAAGTCGGGCAATTCAACAAGATTCCCGGAAAAACTAATCGAATGCTCGTCGCAAACTTTAGTAGGCAGCCGCACCCCTGATGCCGCCGACGAAGTGCACCAAGGCGGAACACCGCTGCCGCGAGCACCCAAACGGATGCTTTCGGCGACGGGGTTCTCCTACAGTCACTTGGTCGGGGCTATGGAGTGAGGCTGTCTATTAAGTTTACCCGACGAGTATCCGCGTACGCTACGTGATTGCGACGGACTTTGATCACATCAAAATTCCGTGGCAACCGATCAAGTGAGACTAAACTGCTATGTTTATAACATTCATTCAGTTATCTCATAACTAACTTGTGAATTCCAATTGTTGTATCACATTCCGGATAAACAGTAAATGTTAAACTTTCCGATCGAACAGTCAAACACCCAAGTTTTCCCGATACAGCTCAACACATGAAATAAGTCTAACATTCAGTTCGTGCCTCAGTACCAACGGTCCAGCAGTAGAAGGGTCAAGCCAACGCCTCACATGTGGCACGCCGTACTGCCCCAAACCCGAAGGTTCAAAGGGCAGTTCAAGACGGTCACATAATCGAGTTAAGGTTTGTTGTCTTCTAGAGCGACCATCGCCTTACTTGCACTACTTAGAACGTCGTTAAACTACGGAAAAATCCAACAATTGGAAATTTCCCGGCAGGGGAAAAGGTGGGTATTTATATCCGGTCGAACTTTTTAACATATTCTAAGATTATCCGGAAAAGCACACAGACAGAATTAGACAATCCGATCGATACACCGAGTCCCCAAAACAACCCAGAAAATACAACTCTGGAAAAAAATATTAAAAATTCCCAGAAAAACCAGCACAGAAAACTAAGAATTACTGTGCAAAAACATCTGTCTGAAGAGACCAACTTGCCGCGGAACCGCAGCATTAGGCATGAATATGCGGCGGTTCCGCCGCACTATTAACGACTCAGAGCCTCCGTTTTAAACAGTAATTCTTAGAATATTGTACTGAGGTTTCTGCATATTTTTAATCTACAAAAATCCACATTTTACAGAATTGTCCAGAGAGCATTTCAAAGTCGGGGTTTTGGGTTCGTTCGGACTTCAAACTCCGTCTAGACTTCGCCTAAGGCTCTAGCTAGTCTCTGATACCAGTGAAAGGTTCCTAGGCACCCTAGTGAGGTCTCACAAGGCATCATCCATGCCAATTTCTAAAAATTACGGTGCCAAGAAACCCTAGAACGGATCGTTGGCTAGAAGTATAGGCGAAGCAAGCAAGTAAACGGAAATATAGCTAAAGGGAAGGGGCTACAACCTTTGTAGATCCGGTCCACCACCTCCTAGGCTCCGTGATGAAGTCCCCTCGCTGTCCATATCGGATCTTGGGCTCTAGCGTCGGCTTCATCGGAGAAAAAGCGGGCTAGGTCATCGACGACGATGCCGAAGATGATCTACGTCGAGGCATCGCTAGATCAAGCTCCAACTTCACCAAGTCAAGAAAACTTGTGAAGGAAACACCCTAGACTACTTGGCAAGAGGTAGAGGATGAAGAAATAGGAAGTGGGTAGACTTTAGATTTGAATTTCTCATACTTTTTCATCAATCACCATTGATGTAGCAAGCTTTCTTCGTGGAAGAAGAAGATGAAGAAGAAGAAGATGATATGATAAGTTATGTAAATTAGATAAATAAATCAATACTTATCATTTACTAACCCTTGGTTAAGTGTAGAGAATGTACTATGGTTAGTTCATATGGTTAGGGTTAAGCATGAGACAAGAATGGTGACTTAGTCAAAGTTTCATGAATGTTCAACTAAAAACAAAACTAGCAACCATTCTTTTTCTCTTTATCTTTTTCTTTTGCCAAAATAAAAAAAAGAATAAATAAATGAATAAGTAAATAAAATGAAACCCTAACCATTCATATAACCATGGTCAATTCTTTACACAAACCCAAGCTTGCATGTATCATCAAACATGATACAATCTTGTGCACAAAAGTATATCACATATACAACTTGCACAATTCAAGTGAGAAAATCCATTTAAAGTGAACCAATACTAGTTAATGCAAAGTAATATATCAAATATATAATTATGCATTAAATCATTGAATCAATACTTGATTTAACGATCCGGTCATGTTGCATATAACCGGCTAGTATCCAATGTATCGGCTTATCGAATCAATCCTTGATTCGATAACTAGGTTATATCGCATATAACCATTCGATACATCCATCGCGAGAATAGAATACGGTATCACATACACGCATTATTCTCGGTCCCGCACATATCTCATATGCGCTCCTATTTCGTTTCGCTTGAACCAGGAAACCTCTGTGTAGGACTCTAAAGACTCGTCAATACGCCGGCAGCAGATGATGATCATATCAAACACCCACAAGCCGCAAGCGGTCTGCTAAACTAACGGCCACCCGGGTATTGAGCGATCAGAAGATCGACGAGCAAGCCCGCTCACACTCCTGTGAATCCAACCAGTAACACTTATCGTACAGTCCGGTCTGTTCGTCTGATATGTCGCATATCTCGCCTAGGGGTGGTAAACGTCAGACCCCAGTAGCTTGATAAGTCATGCCGACGTGAGGTCCATAACATTCGTGAAACTACTGATAACTCTTACCAGTATGTCACTGCAACCCTGGCCAGGGATTTCCTGTTATGGCCAGTCGAGCATAGCGCAACATCAACCCCCAATACCGGGAGAGACGAATCCTCTCCTATCGCTCATTGCCTCCATGTGAATCGGGACTGTACCCAAAAACCACCTGTTTGCACAACTCAGTAGAGCCGTGGTAGGGTGGAAATCAAAGCACAGTGGGAGACACACAAGACTCTATGACGATCTCGGGTCAACAGACTAAGCTGTACCAGTGTCACCAGAGAACTGCCATCTGACGTGAGGTATAATACCATCTGGGAGTTCTCGGCGAGCCCGTTCAGTGTACCCAGTCTCCACTGAGCACCCGCATACCATCTTCGATGTCAAACACCAATGGATATGGGATCATCCATCGCCCATCGCATGGGTCGAGAAGATATACGCTAGTCTACTCTGGAATATCGATGCCCCGTCTCGATATTCCCTCGACTAGGAACATTTCAAGGATGTACTCATGGACTATCCAGGCCCCACTAGTATGATCTGCATCACAGTCCTGGAAGTCGAGTACACATCCTAAGGGCTTTATCAACATGTAACAGAGAGACAGAAAGTATACACGTTAGGATAAAGAGCAACCAGATAGCTTACTATCATGTCGAGCAAGAAAGTCCTACCTATATATGTCCCAGCATCCACTACAATATACATCTAATGTACAGTAATGGCCTCTAGGGCATACATATAACTAACAGATGTTTGTGCGGTCCGTCGAGATGCGTTGTTATAGATTATGCTATTCAGTAGCCAAACAGGACTGATCCATTGGACAGTACCTGAATACTATTTTCATATATAGATGTACATAAAGAGGTTTTCAAATGGGCTATAGTCTCACTATTTTGACGTGTCTAGGACGACACAATAATCTTTTAAATGGAAACCTTCTTAAAAACCCATTTCTAAAAAGTAAGATGTATACTTTAAACAAAACACATATAATATAACAAAATGGCTTTGATGAAATTATATTAATTGAGCACACACATTTACATGAGGTAGGATTACAATATATATATGTTATTCTGTTAACTGCTGGGATTTGCCGGCGCCCTGGCCATCTACTGTGGCCAATGCGGAACAAAAACCGGCATTCAAAAATTTTGGCGCAAACAAAACCCGCCCCAAGATCGAAACCATAAACCATACTAGCTAACTAGAGAGTGCTAAACTACTAGTATAGAGATGGTTATACTGAATGAACCAAGTCTCTCGGTCTTCTACCATCTTCTTTAGCTCCTAGGGGTTGCGGATCGAATTTGGTTGTCGGTCTTCCTTCATCGATGATGATCCACCCGAGGAAAACGAAGCAAGTTCCAGGTTCGCCTAGCGAACCTACCAACCCTCCAAGATTGCTAGCAATGGAGAGTGGAGGTGTAGGATTATCTCACTATAATTTTCTCTCATCACTATGTTTATCCCAATCAGAGCAAAGCTCTGTTTAAATTCCAAAGTGGAAAAAGAAGCAATGCTTCTGTTCTTTCTCCAATCAGAGCAAAGCCCAAAAAAAAAAAAGTGCGCAAGTGCGCAGTTGCGCGACACGTGTCACGCAGCTGCGGAGTGCGCAACTGCGTAGTTGCGCGACACGTGTCACGCAGCTGCGCAGTGCGCAACTGCGCAAATGCGCAGTGCGCGACACGTGTCAGCGCGCAGTTGCGCAAGCAAAAAAGAAAAAAAAAATTTCAGTTGCGCGACACGTGTCTGCGCAGTTGTGCAAGCACAGCTGCGCGACACGTGTCACGCGCTGGGGGAGTTGCGCAAAACATAATAAATCTTTTCTGTTTTTTGTTAAACCAAAAAAGATTTTTTCTGTAAAACAGAGACCTTTGGATTAAAAATCCGACGGTGGGGAAAATTCCCCAAATCACTCAGAGAATGATCTCTTTAACAAATTTTAACTAATTTATGGGCACTATAAAAAGGACCCTAGACCTCGTTTCAAAAGGATGAACATCTTGCTAAAAAAAAGAGAGAAGAGAACTCTTGAGAACTCTTGAAGAATAAAAAAAAAGGTAAAAACCTTTAAAAGAAGAGAAAATTCTCTTATGAACAAGATCATAGATCTTCAACGATAAATAAATAAATAAATAAAATAGTGCCTTGTACTTGTTTTATGAACCATCGGTTCTTGAACCTGAAAGGTTATTAAATTAATAGTGCTTTGCACTTTCATGAACCTTTGGTTCTCTGAGATAAGAAAAAACAAGAAAAAAACTTGTTTCTAAATCAAATAGTGCTTTGCACTTATTTTATGAACCATCAGTTCTTGAATCTAAAAGATTCTCAAATTAACAGTATTTTGCACAAATGCAATGCAATAATTAAAGGGCCAGGCCCAAATCAAAATGACCTGACAGGCCAAAATAAATTGCAAGGCAATAAATGGGCAGAGCCCAAATAAATTGATGCTTTGCATCCTTTATACAAAGGCAGAGCCCAAAATAAAATTGATGCCTTGCATCATTCCTAAAAGGGCAGAGCCCAAAACAGATTGATGCTCTGCATCCTTTCTGGGCAAGGCCCAAATAAAAATAAAAAAAAAGAAATGCAATACAAAGGCAAATAAAATGTTGAACATTTCAACTGGACTTAGCCCAATTTTGGCCATAAGTCCTTAAATTAAATTGACTGAGCAAAATTGCTCTTCTAAATCAATTTACATCCGGTTCGAGGGTACATCTCCGAACTCCTTTGACATCCGTCGTTGTAATTCCTCAACGACGTCAAAGAGGTGACGGGTCCCAACGACCACACATCGATATGGACTACGGGGTCCTTAAACTCGTGGACCGAAACGTCCTTAAACTAATATCGGACCGAAACGTCCATAAACTAATATCGGACCGAAACGTCCTTAAACTAATATCAGACCGAAACGTCCCTAAACTAATATCGGACCACCACGTCCTTAAACTGGCACAATAGAGCCCAAATGCTCTTTTGTCGGATCTAAACGGTCCCGTTAAGTTGATCTTAGTCTCAAACTGGACTAACGTGTCCTTAACAAACGTTTGAATCGATCTTAGCCTCAAAAATGGCTAACGTATCCTCCAAACAGACTTTAGTCCCAAATTGGACTATGAATCTCCCAAACTGGAACAATAGAGCCCAAACGCTCTTTTGTCGGATCTAAACGATCACGTTAAGTTGATCTTAGTCTCAAACAGGACTATCGTATCCTTAACGAACGTTTAAGTTGATCTTAGCCGCAACGCGACTAATGCATCCTTAAACTAAAAACACCAAACCCAAATCTAAGTAAATACGGATTTGGACTAATCCACGTCCTACGGACGACGGCATTACTCAGTCTCCGTATACAATCCACGGGCAACCACAAACAAAACAAACACACACGACACGAAGTGAAATTCTGGAGAAGGAGAAAGTTGTTACCGCGATGCGGTAGCGTAATTAACTGCAGGGGCTTGCGCCTGCAGGGAAGAGCGTCCCCACAATCAAAAACCCCTCAAGCGAGGGGGAATCTGACAAAGTCTGCTATATCGGCCGCATCCGTCTAAACCTCCGATATAAGGTGCCGTAAATCAACTCGGCATCTTCGGAGAGGTAGACGGATAAAACCAAATAGCATCTGCCCCGAATCTCAGCGTCAGGACATCGCGGTCCTGTGCGCCGCCTTTCGGAGGGGAACACACTAATGCTCAAAAGAGCAACTCAAGAAGAAGAAGGAGGAGGTGAGGAAACCATATGGCATGAGCAACCATGGAAAAATGGCTAAGTGTCCAACCCAAGAGAGTGGGAGTGTGAAAATCATGAAGCAGTTGAAGAAAAGAATGAATGGATGGCATGTAAAGAAATGGCTACAACAATTTCAACCATGCAATGAAAATATCTCCCATCATTTTTCAAATAAAAAACCAAGAGCCATGCTATCCTATGCTCATGCTAACTCATCCCTCCACCTCATTTCCTAAATAATTTTCTAAAGCGAAAATCAAATAATGAGGTGTCCATCTTCTAGAAGCTATTCCGTATAAATACGGAATACAACCTAGTATACGTATCGAAATACATATACGCGTATTCGTACAAAAATACGAATAGCCAAAAGAGAAAATGAATAGTGAACAATAATACTAGAATACATATATAAAAAATATATATATAAATTATCAAATCAAAACCTGATTTAATAATCCGGCTTAATCCTAAGCAGCTAGTATTATCAACCGTCCGATCAAAGTCTGTGTAGCCTATACACATATTTAACCGGACACCTGTATCTACCAACATACGTCATCTGCACCATATCGCCTGAACCATGAAAACCCTCTGTATGGGACTCTAAAGACTCGTCAATACGCTGGCAGTGGGTTTAACCATAAGCACGTCAGCGGCACTAGCTGTACGTAACGGCTACCTAGGTATTGAGTGAAAGGAAGGCCGACGAGCAAACTCATCCAAACCCCTACTGAGCTTGACAGTGACAATCTCCATACAGTCCGGTCTGTCCGTCTAAGAGTATCGCATATCTAATCTAGGGCGGTGGATAAAGTCAGACCCCTAATAACGTGACATATCATGTCGGTATGAAACCTATCACCACCTGAGAAACTACTGATCCTAGATCAGTAATTCTCGACTACCTTGGCCAAGGATTTCTGGTGATGGCCACCCATGCACTGCGTGACATCAACCCCCAATACCAGGAGAGACGAATCCCCGACGATCCGCTCACTGTCTCTATATGGCTCGGGACTGTACCCAATTAAAACCTGTTTGCATGACTCCTTTGAGTCGTGGTAGGGTAGTAATCAAAGCACAGTGGGAACTCACACGAGGCAAATAATGATCTCAGGTTGACAGACTAACATGTACTCATGTCACCTGGGAACTACAATCTGACAATAGGTATAATACCATCTAGCAGGTTCCCGACGAGTCCATCCAGTGTACTCATAACCCAGTGAGCACCTGTATACTATCTTAGGTGACTAACTAACACCAATAGGTTGTGAGACCGACCACCGCTCCTCGTCGGGGTCTCGATAAGTATACACTAGTCTACTATGGAGTATTGATGCCCAGTCTCGATACTCCCACGACTAAGGACATTTAAGGATGTGCTTATGGACCACCCAGCTCCCACATATATGATCGCCATCATAATGCTGGTAGTCAAGCAAGAATCATATGGACTCTATCAACATGTAATAGTGATCTGCAATACCACCTAATGCTGTACATGATGATAAAGATAAACCAGATAACATACTATCATCTCGAGTAAGACTGTTCTCCCCGTATAGGTCATCCCTCAATCATCACAATTGCTTGCCTGCGATTCAATAATTGACTTAAAGGCACTATATCCAACAATCTCCCACTTGCACTTAAGCATAATTATTGCGGTGTCGCATACTCACAGCCCGTGTGATACCGAACACCCAACTTCTCTACTAATCAGTTTTGCAAAGCCCATTTGCGAAACTATTGCGTTCGAGAAATACCCTCAGTGAGTGGATCTGCTCCAGTGTTTCTATCTTTATCTCTCTATATCTCAATTTCATGGAGAAAGACTATCTCCCGAAATGAGCAATACCTGTCTTAGAATTTGTCTGGATATCTGATGGGACCCAGTTCATAAATGAACTCTAAATCCAACAAATTTCTTAGACTGTATCATCTACTGAATTTAATCATTATCCTATTCCATGTCTTCCACAGTATCCGCTTGGACCACCTGTCCAACATACTATCTCTCAAAAGAGGGAAAACTATAACTCTGACAGTCACTCTGTCATCCAGGTCACCTTGGAAGCCTAAAATGATAACCGCCTCCTGAAGAAGGATGCCGTTACCATATACCAGGAACATCCACTTATGTTCATAACTGCTTCCCAACGTCTCTCCAAGATTGGATTAATATATATGCTTATTGCAGCTAGTGCAAAAGCAATATCTGGTGTGGTACTTGGCGTCTCATGATTGACTCAATTGCCTAAGCAATAGATATGACAATCATGCAAATCTTTCTGCTCATCAGTCTAAAAGACATCTCTTTAGAGAGGGTAACTCCATCACATGCGGGTACACCACCACGCCAGGGTAGTCCATTCTAAAACACTTTAGAATAGTGTCAAGTACCCAAATTGGGACACTTCCCAAATCTAGATCTAAAACCATAGATCTAGTGACTAGAAACCCTGATATTTTATCCAGATCCTATATAGAGGAACACCTTGTGACAACCACAGTATAACCGATCTAGTATAGGAATATCACTTCCTATTAAGAGCATGTCATCCAAATACCAGGACATTACTCCCTACTACCTTCTTACCAGATCCATCTCTTATTCTGATGAAGTCAAACTCTATGACTGTCATATCAAAAATAGATGATCTATCTCCGCTATATCTGCTTTAGTCTATAAATAGACACAAGCTACTTACCCACTACGCTTCCGCTGCTCCTACTGACTACAACAACCCTTTGGCAGAGTCATATACACATGCACTTCTAAAGCTAGTTCAGAACGATATTATACTCATCCTCCTGCCAGGTCTCATAGTTTAGAACAGCAGCAATGGCAAGTCTGGGTAAACAAGAACCTCCTTGTAAACGTCTCTAAGAAGACCGAAGTACCTCTCAGGTGCCGGAGGTTACCCACCAAAATCTGCGGAGTAGCTAATGGAATGTTGAATCCAATTGAATCTTTAGGTTCTACTAAATTTTCAGTAATCGTTTATGGTTCTGGAATAACTTCCAGTTCTACCATACTCCCACTAATATTTTCTGAAAAGAATCAATTTTATTAAAACTGGTGGCGGGTCAAGAACAATATAACTATTGATCTTCCAGATGGTAGAATATTAACCCTCATCAAAGCCCGGGATAACTCACAAACTACCCTTACTGAAACGTGCCTTGAGTTTATCCAGATTCTGGTTTTAAGCATCAGCCAGACAACTCCATATACCTTAACATCGTTAAGATATGAATCCATTCTATATACATATAGAAACAAAGGCTCTAATTTAATTTGAACCGGATTCAAAATCATGCAGCTGTTTCCAGTGCATATCAACTAAATGGAAGGAGGCCAATCAGCATTACTCATCAAGGAATGCATCCATATATGAGTAACCTGAAAGAGAAGTATGTTCTCAAAACCATTACTATCAACGGAATATCTAACACAAGTATCTACATTTTCGATCACCTTGAAGAATCCTGATACTTTGCAACATATGGTTCTCTACTTTATTCTTGTACCTATAACTTCTCAAAACTTAGACCTTGTATTTCAACGAAATACTTGTCTAAAACTAGAGAAGTTATGAGTAAACAGAATAAAGTACGAGTACCAACCCCTTTCTCCTTACGGAAATCGAACAAAATACAATACTCTATATAAGTCCACCGAGTTTAATAACTTAAACCATGCGCGTTGTAGGTTGAAAACTGTACAGTGGTTAAGAAGAATTACACCGTTGTTTAATGCTCATTTCCTAACCATCAACTGATATAGGTACATAGATATAATTTCAAAAAGTTATATCTCACTTTATAAAATAAACGTACAGATATATCAGTTTGAAATTGGTGCATAACAACGGATATTCAAAACCAAATATTTTCCATCAGCCAAAACCCAGGTGATTTCCTCAAATATCACCAATTACAAAGAATTCCGATATGTTGAGGATATAATCACTTAATTCCCAATATCTTACTCCTACTCCTCATCTGTAACGCCATACATATGTGAGAATTAAGTCTGGAAAATACATACCCTGGAGTCAGAATCCAATTGGAAAACAGTTTTCAATCAACATTGCACAGTCAAACTGAAACATGAAAATATTTCGAAGGGGTAACCGGGTATTTCTAGTAATGCCTCTTCCACTATCCAGATTCATAAGAGTAATTGTATATTTCCTTGCCCACACTCCAATCCATATATATGTTTTTACTTATTACCTTCTGTACACCACGCTTAGGCTAAATGGTTTTCTTCCTTCCCTTCCTTTCGGCACCAGCCTAAGGTTTGGAAGAAGACTGTCCAATAAGTGTAATAGGTGTACTCTCTTAATACCAGGAGCCCTCGAAACCTGAGAGAAGGTAAAGAGAAAAGACAACTGAATAATCCATATTCTATTTCTCCAAAACCAGAAACCATCCTCGAAATGGAACAAGTTCCTTCGAGTTCGTATGTAACTATACGATGGAAATATCCAAGTAATATGTGGATCATCGTAGTGATACAGAATGTTCTGGAGAAATGCAAAGGTGATATAGGAGTGGAAGGGGTATACGCGGTTTCGTCATGATTGATAGTAGTCGCAATTTCCTTTGCCCTTACTCTAATCCCTTTATATGTCTTTACTTATTACCTTCTGTACACCACACTTAGGCTAATTGGTTTTCTTCCTTCTCCACCTTTCGGCACTATCCTGAGGTTTGGAAGAAGACTATCCAATAAGCGTAGTAGGTGTCCTCTCCTAATACCAGGAGCTCACGTAATCTGAGAGAAGATAAAGGGAAAAGACAACTGAATAATCCTATTCAATTACTCCTGAACCAGGATCCATCCTTGAACTGGAAAAAGTTTCTTCGGGTTCGTATGTAACTATATGATGGAATATCCAAGTAATATGTGGATCTTCGTAGTGATACAGATGTTCTGGAGAAATGCAAAGGTGATATAGAAGAGGCAATGATATATGCGACTAAATGACAATCCAAAAGCCAAAGTGTTTTAAGAAGGTTCGGTTAACTTGGTTCATGAGTTTTAGTGTAGGGTCGGGCCATGGTCGCTTCCAAAGAGAGAGATAAAAGAAACACTCAGTATGTACTCTAACCTAGATCAGAATGGTTAATCACTTTATCTAATTAGGATGTCTCCCACTGTTTCCTCGAATTCTCCTCCAAACCTAAAAGAAGAATTAGTCGGGATCATCTAAAATCACCCGAAGAGTAACACCTACTCATCAGTGGGAATCGGGATCTAGCTATCATCGCATGATAACTTGATGGAATCCACTCGAGTCACTACACTCCAGAAGATATGCGCATTCCTGGAAAATTTCATGTATGTTTGAAACTCCCGATGTGGTTTTTACCCCAGGCGTCTTATGACCTTGACAGATGCCAACAAATCATAAAGCGCGAGTCAAGTTCTATCCGTCATTGTCCTAATTAATTTAGACCCACCTGTACTCGCCCTTGACAGATGCCAACAAGGCTGTACGACTGTCCTAAATTAATACATATCCATGCTACAGAAAAGTAACACATAGCTACCGCATACTATGCCTTGATGGAAGCCAACAAATATAGCACGAATACTAGGCGCTACTTTTCTGAAATTACGGAGGGCTACCATTGGTTTTTGGCGAAAAACCTTTAACGTAACGAACTTGATATCGTTGAAGGAACTCGATCAGTTTTACAAATATATAGTAGCGCAAACTTTTGCTAAAGAGGTCACTCCCTGTGAAGGGATCTCGACTCTTTCCTCGTCAAATGAAGTGCAGGATATTCCAAACTGAATACCACGATACAAAGCAAAAGAATTGACTATAATGAAGCTATTACGATGATGTAAAATTTTGCTCAAGAGGTCACTCCTTATGAAAGGATCTCGGCTCTTGCCTCGTCAAATGAGGCGCTGGATATTTGTAACCGAATATCACTGTGCAAAGCAAAAGGAAACATCTTGTAATAACAGTTTTTGAAAATTTGGTTCCAACCACATCATATAGGTTTATTTTTCCTTGCATTGATCAGAATCAACGCAGTCCCATCAATTAAACATATCACACCAGAGAAAGGAACGAAAATATAATGTATGTATATGCCATCCGCATTCGCCACTAGGCCCCATCATCACCTGTTAGGTTACTTAACCAACGACAGAGCGAGGGCTGGACTAGCGTGGGTGCAAAACATATACAACATCTAATAGTATATATAAATATATATAACATTCGTTCCAGACATGATATAAGCAACATCAAATAAGCATCACAGAAGAAACATAGAATGGTGGATAATTTTGAAGCTCCGGGTTTAACTTGAGCCGCAAATGAGACCCGACGTTCCCTGTCGTGTGGATAGCCTGTGCAATGAAAAACTAGACCCCTACGAGTGCGGCAAGTTACCCGCCAATCCCAGAAGCGAGGCAACCCCAATCAATAACGTGAATGGGCCACCCAGCACTTCACGGAATCCGGTAACTTGAGCACCCCTCCGTGGGTCAACCTATACCCCTCCGAGTGTAGCGAATAGCCCGCCAATTCTAGAGCAAGGCCCCCTCCATTTCAACGCCATGAGATGCGGGCCCGTTGCCCTCTAGAACCCGGCTATTCATGCACTCCACCGTAGGATAATCCTAGTACAGAAAAGAAAAATATATACAATGGCGACACCGACCTCAACTCGGTCATGCCCCAATAAAAGAATATACAAACTGGTAGAGACAGCAGTCCACTTGTCGGACGCTCACCCCGCAATAACAAATATACAAATGAATCTGAACTGTACTAACTATCATTGCACTATTGGCTATCCACCACGACAATCCAACCACAATATCAGCATAACACAGAACATCAACGTGAATATTATGATCACAAACCCGTCTAATTGAATATATAGCAACTAGTCGGGTTGTACTGCTCAATAATATTCACGGTCGCAGATATCATTACATGTACTGATAATCACATGCTTAAAATTTCGATCGACTAAACTTTCCCAAATTGGCCCCAAATGCAAACCAACACTTTAAACAAATCTGGGCCAAAACCATATGTACCAAAAATCAAATTTCCATGTCAGAGAGTGTCACAAGAATTTTAGTACAATTTAGCCACAATAAAGCCGTGGAACCGGCGCAAATAGGCATCTATTGCGGCACTTCCGCGACCATTTTGATGGATCATTTGCCCAAATTTCTTGTGGCCCCTTACAAATGCCAGCACGTATTTTTAAGACCCTCGGAAATATTTTTGAACACTTTTGAAAATCGGCAGAAAGCACATGAAAATGGAAATTTGATTCGGAAAAATTGGTCGATCGATATTCTAACGCTGTGAAAACTAGCTGGTATTGGTTTATGGGTGGCTTTGATACCATGCTGGGTTTTGCCGGTGCCCTGGCCATCTACCGTAGCCGATTCGGAACAAACACCGGCGTTCAAAAATTTTGGCATAAACAAAACCCGCCCCAAGATCGAAACCATAAACCATACTAGCTAACTAGAGAGTGCTAAACTACTAGGATAGAGATGGTTATACCGAATGAACCAAGTCCTTCGGTATTCTACCACCTTCTTTAGCTCCTACGGGTTACGGATCGAATTTGGTTGCCGGTCTTCCTACACCAATGATGATCCACCCGAGGGAAACGATGCAAGCTCCAGGTTCGCCTAGCGAACCCACCGACCCTCTAAGGTTGCTAGCAATGGAGAGTGGAGGTGTAGGATTATCTCACTATAATTTTCACTCATCACTAATGCTCAAAAGAGCAACTCAAGAAGAAAAAGGAGGAGGTGAGGAAACCATATGGCATGAGCAACCATGGAAAAATGGCTAAGTGTCTCCCCCAAGAGAGTGAAAGTGTGAAAATCATGAAGCAGTTGAAGAAAAGAATGAATGGATGGCATGTAAAGAAATGGCTACAACAATTTCAACCATGCAATGAAAATATCTTCCATCATTTTTCAAATAAAAAACTAAGAGCCATGCCTCTCTACATGCTATCCCATGCTTATGCCAACTCACCCCTCCACCTCATTTCTTAAATGATTTTCTAAAGTGAAAATCAAATAATGAGGTGTCCATCTTCTAGAAGCTATTCCGTATAAATACGGAATACAACCTGGTATATGTATCGAAATACATATACGCATATTCGTACAAAAATATGAATAGCCAAGAGAGAAAATGAATAGTGAACAATAATACTAGAATACATATATAAAAAATATATATAAATTATTAAATCAAAACATGATTTAATAATTCGGCTTAATCCTAAACCGCCAGTATTATCAACCTTCCGATCAAAGTCTATGCAGCCTGTACACATATTTAACCGGACATCTGTATGTACCAACATACGTCATCTATACCATATCACCTGAACCGTGAAAACCCTCTGTGTGGGACTCTAAAGACTCGTCAATACGCTGACAGTGGGTTTAACCACAAGCACATCAGCGGCACTAGCTGTACGTAACGGCTATCCAGGTATTGAGAGAAAAGAAGGCCGACGAGCAAACTCATCCAAACCCTTACTGAGCCTGACAGTGACAATCTCCATACAGTCCGGTCTGTTCGTTTAAGAGTATCGCATATCGAGTCTATGGGGTGGATAAAGTCAGACCCCTAATAATGCGACATATCGTGTCGGCATGAAACCCATCACCACATGAGAAACTACTGATCCTAGATCAGTAATTCTCGACTATCTTGGCCAAGGATTTCTGGTGATGGCCACCTGTGCACTGCGCGATATCAACCCCCAATACCGGGAGAGACGAATGCCCGACGATCCGCTCACGGCCTCCATGTGGCTCGGGACTGTACCCAACTAAAACCTGTTTGCATGACTCTTTTGAGTCGTGGTAGGGTAGTAATCAAAGCACAGTGGGAACTCATACGAGAAAAATGACGATCTCAGGTCGACAGACTAACCTGTACTCATGTCACCTGGGAACTGCAATCTGACAATAGGTATAATACCATCTAGCAGTTTCCCGGCGAGTCCGTCCAGTGTACTTATAACCCAATGAGCACATGTATACCATCTTAGGTGACTAACTGACACCAATGGCTTGTGAGACCGGCCACCGCCCCTCATCGGGGTCTCGATAAGTATACACTAGTCTACTCTGGAGTATCGATGCCCAGTCTCGATACTCCCACGACTAGGGACATTTAAGGATGTGCTTACAGACCACCCAGCTCCCACGTATATGATCGCCATCATAATGCTGGTTGTCCAGTAAGAATCCTATGGGCTCTATCAACATGTAATAGTGATCTGTAATGCCACCTAATGATATACATGATGATAAAAATAAACCAAATAGCATACTATCATCTCGGGTAAGACTGTTCTCCCCGTATAGGTCCTCCATCAATCATCACAATCGCTTGCCTGTGATTCAATAATTGACTTGAGGGCACTATATCCAACATTAACTATATGCGGGATAGATAGTGTAAATCCCCGGTTCCGAATATAATTTTCGTATTTTTTCAGATTTTATTTCGAATTTATTTCATTTTATACATATTTTATTATTTTATTTTTACAAATCCTAAAACTAAACTCCCAAACCCATTCTTATTTCTACCGGGCCCAAACCCATGCCCGACCCAACCACGACCCGACCCGCTTTCCTCCTTCTTCCTCACCCCTTCTCGTTTTCCCGCCACTCCTCTCGCAACGTTCCCTGCTTCTTGCGCTCGCCTCGACGCCAGCTTCTCGCGCTCGCCTCGACGCCCACTTCTCGCGCCCATCACCCCACGCCTCCATGCTCCTCGCGCCCACGCCGCGAGACTCGCACCCACTCTCCCCCAACGGCTCTTCCCCCTTGACTCCTCCCTTCTCGCATCGCCATCTCAAGATCCGCCCATGACCTCGCTTCCTCCAACAGCTCTCCCTCCCCACGACGACCGAGCTCCCCCTTCTTTTCCCCTCGCTTGTCTTCTTCCTCGTTTTCATTTTCTCACCAAACTCCCCTGCTCACTTTCCTCTGCCCTCCTCCAGCACTGAACCAACAGCACCCACGCACCCCAACCCAAACTCCCAAGCTCCGACCACCGCCGCGAGCTCCCTAACACACCACAACACTTCTCTCCATCGACCTCATCTATAACCCCAACATTCCCTCTCCTCTTTATCAACACCTCAACCGCCAACACCCTTGCCTCATCTTCATCACCACCAAACCGAGCACCCACCACAATCAACACCGACCCCCTGCATCTCGCTGACGAACCCAACTCCCTCGTCCTTTCATCTCACCTGAGCTCCGACCCCGTCGCCTCTGCGCCTCAGCCGACCTCGCCAGAGCCAGAGCCACTACACTAATCCCCTGCAGCCCCCGAGCTCCCCGACTCACCATCTCCAATCCCCAGAGCCGCCTGAGCTCACCGCCGGCAGCCCCTCTGCACCCGAGCACTTCGACGGGGTCGCTGGAACCCTCTGCCGTGGCCGCCTCCACGCCAGTGCTGAGCCCTAGTACTCCGATCTAGCCAAGTCAAGCGCGCATCGTGCCCGTGTCGTGCCCTTTCCGTTGCCGTTGTTTCCATACCATTGACTTCGTCACAGGCAAGTGAACCCCTTTCACTTGTTCAATTCATGCTACGTACTTATGTAGTTAGTAAATATAGTTAACGGTTGAAATGGGTATAATGTATGATGTGTGTATGTACAAGTAGATAGCATCCCCGTACACGTACCAAGTGCTCGATGCGTTTACCCTATCAAAAATCCCCAAGTTTCATTATTAGAAGTTTCGATTGATATTAACGAGTGACATATAAGATATTGGCATCAAATCGTTAAGGCATCGAATGTAAAATGAAATCCTTATTGGTTATGTCAAATCTGAAAATCACCGTACCCAACACGTTGTAAAATTTGTAGTTAATTAAAAATAAACATAATCTTGGTATTCCAGGGCTCGTATCGAACCTAACGAGATAGCCTATAACCCTATGTAATTAGTTTTGGAATAATGCAATTACATGACCCTGAAAAATGATGAGGAACGCAACGCTGGACTGCAGTCCAGGGTAGCATTCTACGGGGGAACCTGAGTTTTAAGCACCTGTACCTACATGTAT
Organism: Agapanthus africanus; assembly: GCA_030015575.1. Taxonomy (NCBI): domain Eukaryota; kingdom Viridiplantae; phylum Streptophyta; class Magnoliopsida; order Asparagales; family Amaryllidaceae; genus Agapanthus; species Agapanthus africanus. The sequence continues at coordinate 516,991,014 of JASDDO010000031.1, read as the reverse complement.
AAAACTGGAAATGCGCGGAGCCCCATATGGTCGCGTAGACAACTTAATTAGATAACTTATGAAATTGGTCTCGTGTATTTATACGGTTGTTTGATATTTAATTTGTATTTTGGAATGTCATTGTGTTCTGCAGTTTCTGCAGAAATGTTCATTACGTTGTCGTATTAATCTGAACATAACTTCTGTTATAGAGGTGCGATTGATAATCCGTTTGATGCGTTGGAAACTTAACTGACAGAACTAGATTTTACTCAACTAGGAAAATACCTGAATCTGAACATAATTACTGATAAAATGCGTCCAAAGTTGGGCTTTCAGTTCTGAAACTGGAATCCCAGAAATCGATCGCTGCCTTCGAATGATGATAACTCCCTAACCTGAACTCCGTTTCACCTGAAATAAATTTTACCATTTGGATAATCCAGTGTGCTTCATACGTCTTTTATAATATTTTGGTCGATTCTATGCGTATGATTTACCGTAAATTTTACAAGTTATATGACATTGGCCGTTATAGAATAATGAATACCTGTTCAGTGCATTTCTGCATATTTTCATGCTTGAGTTATACTTACTGCATAGTGATCATCTGCATTGTCGATATATTAATGTTAGTGATTGGGTTGTGGCAAATACGACAGTGATATTGATAAGTGGAAAAGTGATTGAAAGCGACAGTAATACGTATTTGTCCACAACCTATTCAATACATGAATGCATACCATAACCTGAGGAATGGGGAAATCAAGGTGGAATTGAACTCATATTTAGCGAGGTACAGTGATTTAGAGGATGATCATTCGCTATCAGTGATACACACACACACACACACACACTTTAGGCCGTAGGCTTAGCGGCACGGCTGACAGGGTTATATCCCGGGCACAGTGGACCGTAGTCTAGGGCATGCACGAGACCCTTGTTAAACACGAGTATCCTCTCCACCATTTGATTTTATTGACTTAGTGACCGTTAGGTGGTGACATATGCATTGCGTAGTTCACCGACATGATACTCATATTGCACTATTCATATTCATTTGATGTTATTATACACATGTTCCGCAATTTATTGTACTTCCCATGTTTAATAATACTGCTCTCCCATTATACATATTTATTTCTATATGTGTCGCCCTGACGACCTGAGTGTGCATGCTCAGAGGAAGGAGTGGATCCAGCACAGGACCAGAACTTATTCTTCGAGATTGCGGAGATCTAGACTGCATCACCAGCGCTACTTTCTTTGATTTCAGCATTTGTTTTACTGGTTAGTTGTTTATTCTGTGAAATAAATGTACCTCGAACTCTTTTAAATTGCTATGTAATAAAGTTGTGAACTATGATTTTTCCTTTACTCAAACACTATTTATTGACTACCATGTAATGCTAGAAGCCGAAGTGTGACTGCGACGGGATTATTCCCTGATCATAGGAGCATGGCTGGCCTAGTCATCCCTCGTATCCTGTATTTTGGGAAGCGGGGCGTGACATGGTTTTGTTGGTATCAGAGCCAGGTTTTGGATGAAATTACAGTTCCGTTGAGGGACCTCTAGACTGAGTTACACCCTTAGCGTATGCCTTATTGCATTCTTCCTCATTTCCTAATTATCGTTGAATCATTGTGAAGCCTTGCTTGAATCTGATTTCTTTTGATCTTTTCAGGAATATGGACTCCTCAGGAAACTCCTCAGGTGCCGGTCACCACAATCGTACCGAGAAGGTCCATAGCACACTGACGACCCTGGCCCAAGCTTAAGAGAGGAAGACCGATCTTCTGGCCGGGGGATTGAAGGCGGTACATGAGACCGCAATTACCACCCTGGAGAGATCTACGGTTGTTCCCGCCACCCCCGAGGGTGCGCTCGTACCGACTACACAGGCTAGGGTTGGTACCGTTTCAGACTTCAGGAGGCTTCATCCAGCAGTGTTCACGGGATCAACAAGTCCACTTGAGGCCGAACAATGGCTCATCAACATAGAGAACCTCCTGACTGCCGCTCGAATTCCTGACGACGACATAGTGAACGTAATGAAGATTCAACTAGAAGACGAGGCCTGCACGTGGTGGTCCGTAGAGGAGAGCCGGTTAGAGAAGCCTATTGGATGGGACACGTTCTCCACGTGCTTCCTGGATCATTACTTTCCGGCTACTGCCAAGACCGAGATGGAGGAAAAGTTTATTATGTTGAAGAGAAATGGACGCTCCGTGGATGTCTACGCCGCAGAGTTCAATCGGCAGAGTCGCTTCGCACCGTACATGGTAGCCACCGAATCCGCAAGAGCAAGATGTTTCCAGCAAGGGCTCGATATTGAACTGCAACAACTCATCGCGTCTCTCGACCTACCAACCTTCGCCCAAGTTTGAATGCTGGCCGAATACAGGAAAAGTTGGCAGAGAAGGCCAAGAGCCAACGATCGATGGACAGGAGACCCCACATAGCTCCGACACAGCCTACCATTCCATCCTGTGGAGCCATCCCAGTTCACAGGCCAGGTGTCACACAGATGAAGCGTACCTTTTCACCTCAGCAGCTGTAGCGAAGAGTCCTATTTTGCAATTATTGTCAGAGGCCAGGACACATGCAGAGAGATTGCCGCAGAGCTAAGGGGCAGTGTCTGATTTGCGAATCCAGCGAGCATAGGGTCGGCGGGTGTCCCCAGAGATCAGAGCTACATGGAGAGTTCAAGCAACAACAACCGTCGTATGGCACTTCAGCTCAGAGGGGTCCACCTCAGGTGCCCCAGCAGCGGTCCTTCGATCAGAGGCAGACTGGTACAGGTCGAAATCAGGGACGGGCTTTCACCTTATCCGCCGAGCAGGAAGAGGCTTCTGGAGATGTAGTTACAGGTACCATCCTTGTTTATTCTGTACCAGCTAGAGTTCTTTTCGATTCGGATGCTTTGCATTGCTTTATTTCCACGCGGTTTGTTGACACACACTCTATACCTCATGAGCCGTTGACCAAGGGTTGGGAGATACATACGGGTAACGGTATTATTGTGTATAACCAAGAGTGTAGCTTATGTCCGGTAGTAGTATGCGGCAGGGAATTCTATGTGAATTTCCTTTTAATCGGGACGGGCAGTTATGATGTGATTCTCGGGATAGATTGGATGAGTACATTCCATGCAATTATTGATTGCCGAGCAAGGAAGTTGACTTTCTGCATTCCCAATCACCCTGAGTTTGTTTTCGAAGGCGGGAGCGAGTCCTTAGAGTCAGCCAAGTTTAGAGTCAAGTCAAAAGCGTTGACGGCTATGGAGATTGATGAGAGTCCAGGCCCGGAGATCGTTCGGGATTTTCTTGATGTGTTCCCTGAAGATTTACCAGGTCTACCACCTCCCCGCGTCTTGGGATTCTCTATTGACTTGATTTCAGGAACGGCGCCAGTTTCCAAAGCTCCTTATAGGATGGGGCCTGGCAGAATTGAAGAAACAAATTGGAGAACTCCTGGAGAAGGGATTTAGTCGCCCAAGCGCTTCGCCGTGGAGTACACCAGTCTTGTTGGTGAAGAAAAAGAATGGATTGTTACAGATGTGCATAATTACCGGGAGCTGAACAGGGTTACGATCAAGAACAAATACCCCATTCCACGTATCGACGACTTATTTGATCAGTTGGGTAGGGCCAAGGTATTTTCGAAGCTGGATCTCCGTTCAGGCTATCACCAAATCAGAGTAGCGGCCGAAGATATATACAAGACGGCTTTCAGGACATGATACGGGCATTATGAGTTTCTTGTGATGTCGTTCGGTGTTACCAATGCTCTAGCTATATTTATGGATTTGATGAATAAAGTATTTGCGAAGTACTTGGACACGTTTGTCGTTGTATTCATCGACGACATACTAGTCTACTCTAAGACCCAGGAGGAGCATGCCGAACACTTGCGGACGGTATTACAAATTCTTCGGGAAGAGAAGCTATATGCAAAATTGAGCAAGTGTGAGTTCTGGCTCGACAAAGTGCAGTTCTTGGGACACGTTGTTACAGGCGAAGGTATCTCAGTGGACCCGGTGAAGATAGAATCTATTAGAGATTGGCCGACTCCGAAGTCAGTGGCCGAGATCAGAAGCTTCCTAGGATTGGCAGGATATTATCGGCGGTTCGTTCAAGACTTTGCATGAGTCGCTGAACCTTTGTCGAATCTGACGCGGAAGGAAGTACCGTATGTATGGACGGAGGAGTGTACTCAGGCTTTTGAGGTACTAAAGCATAAATTGACCACGGCGCCTATTCTTACAGTGCCGGATAATTCAGGTGGTTTGGTGATATATAGCGGTGCTTCGGGGAAAGGCTTAGGCCGCGTCCTGATGCAGCACGGTCGGGTAGTTGCTTATGCCTCACGCCAGCTGAAGAATCACGAGAGGAACTACCCAATGCACGACTTGGAGTTAGCCGCGGTGGATTTCGCATTGAAGATCTGGAGACATTACTTGTTGGGCGAAAATGTGGAAGTGTACACGGATCACAAGAGTCTGAAGTACGTGTTCACTCAGAGAGAACTGAATATGAGGCAACGTCGGTGGCTAGAATTAATGGCAGACTATGACTTGGACTTACAGTATCATCCAAGGAAGGTAAATGTCGTACCAGACACCCTCAGTCGTAAGCCAGCGGTCATGATGTTGACCAGTCAGAAGAGCGTCATTGAGGATTTTCAGAAGCTCGAACTAGAGGTTGTTACACCGAGTGCAATCAGGAAATTCTGGCAGTTACAGGTGTCGTCTTCCCTTATAGATCGCATTAAGACAGGGCAGGCTGATGATCCTCAATTACAAAAGTTCAGGGAGCAGGTGGAAGCCGGGCTGAGGACGGACTTACTCATACATCGGGATGGTTCTCTAAGATTCGGTAGAAGACTATGTATCCCCAAGGGAGATGTTCGAGAAGAGGTTTTAGCTGAGGCTCATAGTTCCGCTTATTCTGTGCATCCGGGAGGCACGAAAATGTATCGAGATCAAAAGCAAAAGTTTTGGTGGAATGGGATGAAACGAGAGATTGCACGGTTCGTATCCAGGTGTTTGGTATGCCAGCAGGTAAAAGCATAGCACCAGAGGACGGCCGGGTTATTGCAACCGCTTCCGATACCCGAGTGAAAGTGGGAGAACATCACTATGGATTTTGTGACTGTCTTACCACGGAGTCCAAGGGGCAATAACGCAGTCTGGGTTATCGTCGGCCGTCTTACGAAAGCTGCACATTTTATACCCTTTCGTGTAGGACAGTCGACAGAGTCGCTTGCGGAAAAGTACATGCAAGAGGTAGTCCGACTTCACGGGGTTCCGGTCAGTATAGTGTCGGATCGAGACACCGGGTTTGTTTCACATGTTTGGAAGAGCTTACAGGAGAGTCTGGGTACACGTCTCAAGTTCAGCACGGCTTATCATCCTCAGACGGACGGACAATCCGAGCGTACTATTCAGAAGCTCGAGGACATGTTGAGGGCTTGCATGCTAGACTTCCAGGGTTCTTGGGAGGATCACCTTCATCTGTGGAGTTTTCTTATAACAACAATTTCCAAGCTAGTATCCAGATGGATCCATTCGAAGCACTTTATGGGCGGAAATGTCGAACCCCTGTTTCTTGGGATGACGTGGGAGAATGGAGATTACTGGGTCCCGAACTTATTGTTTAGACGGTAGACAAGGTCCAGATGATCAGACAGCGCATTAAGACGGCTCAGGACCGGCAGAAGAGTTAGGCGGATGCCAGTAAGAGGGCGCTAGAATTTAAGGTCGGAGATCACGTGTTTCTGAAGATTTCTCCTGCCTGCGGTGTTATCAGGTTTGGAGCTCGCGGGAAACTCAGTCCCCGATTCATCGGACCTTTTGAGGTGCTAGAGCGAGTGGGAGAGGTGCCTATCAGTTTGCCTTACCTCCATCGTTAGTTGGTGTGCACAACACTTTTCATGTTTCTCAGTTGAGGCGCTATGTTCGGGACGACAACCATATTCTGGATCATTCGGAGTTAACTTTGGGCTCTGATCTGTCCTACAAGATGCAGCCTACCACCATTCTCGATCATCAGGATAAAGTGATGAAGAATAGGGTCATTCCACTGGTTCGAGTTTCTTGGGGTGGTCGTTCTCCAGGGGAGTCTACCTGGGAACGCGAGGAGGACATTCATGCACGTTTTCCGCATTTATTTGTATAGTGTGTTGTTCCGTTGTTTTTGTTTTAATTTCGAGGACGAAATTTTTGTAAGAAGGGTATGATATAAATCCCCAGTTCCGAATATAATTTCCGTATTTTTTCAGATTTTATTTCGGGGTTGTTTACATTACGTTAAAAGAATCAGGGGCGTGGCGAATATGATCTACTAGTCTTGTCTGACGATTCTTCATAATCCCTTTTCTACTGATTCCGATATAGCCTAAGGAGGGGTGTGGTATGGAAGGAGCCTATCCGCCTCGTCCCTCTCTTTGACGTATTTCCGGTTCCCTACATTAGTCAATATTCGATTCGAGCGAAACTCCTATTTCTTCGCTAATTTATTTCATTTTATACATATTTTATTATTTTATTTTTATAAATCCTAAAACTAAACTCCCAAACCCATTCCTATTTCTACCCGGCCCAAACCCATGCCCAACCCAACCATACCCGACCCACTTTCCTCCTTCTTCGTCACCCCCCCTCGTTTTCCTGCCACTCCTCTCGCAACGTTCCCCGCTTCCCGCGCTCGCCTCGACGCCCGCTTCTCGCGCCCATCACCCCATGCCTCCGCGCTCCTCGCGCTCGCGCCGCGAGACTCGCACCCACGCTCCCCCTAACGGCTCTTCCCCCTTGACTCCTCCCTTCTCGCGCCGCCATCTCAAGATCCGCCCACGACCTCGCTTCCTCCAACGGCTCTCCCTCCCCACGACGACCGAGCTCCCCGTTCTTTTCCCCTCGCTTTTTTTCTTCCTTGTTTTCATTTTCTCACCAAACTCCCCTGCTCACTCTCCTCTGCCCTCCTCCAGCACCGAACCAACAGCACCCACGCACCCCAACCCAAACTCCCAAGCTCCGACCACCGCCGCGAGCTCCCCAACACACCGCAACACTTCTCTCCATCGACCTCATCTATAACCCCAACATTCCCTCTACTCTTTCCCAATACCTCAACCGCCAACACCCTCGCCTCATCTTCATCATCACCAAACATAGCACCCACCACCATCAACACCGACCCCCTGCATCTCGCCGAAGAACCCAACTCCCTCATCCCTGCACCTCACCTGAGCTCCGACCCCGTCGCCTTCGCGCTTCAGCCGACCTCGCCAGAGCCTGATCCCCTGCACTGATCCCCTGCAGCCCCCGAACTCCCCGACTCACCAGCTCCAATCCCCAGAGCCGCCTAAACTCACCGCCGGCAGCCCCTCTGCACCCGAGCACTTCGATGGAGTCGCTGGAAACCCTCTGCCATGGCCGCCTCCACACCAGTGCTGAGCCCGAGTACTCCGATCTAGCCAAGTCGAGCGCGCATCGTGCCCGTGTCGTGCCCTTTCCGTTGCCGTCGTTGCCATACCATCGACTTCGTCACAGGCAAGTGAACCCCCTTCACTTTTTCAATTCATGCTACGTACTTATGTAGTTAGTAAATGTAGTTAACGGTTTAAATGGGTATAATGTATGATGTGTGTATGTATAAGTAGATAGCATCCCCGTACACGTACCGAGTGCTCGATGCGTTTACCCTATCAAAAATCCCCAAGTTTCATTATTAGAAGTTTCGATTGATATTAACGAGTGACATATAAGATATCGGCATCAAATCGTTAAGGCATCGAA